>JAOVYW010007667.1:0-10670 GCA_025775045.1 Hiodon tergisus
AGTGAGAGATCACACAGCCTGAAAACAATATCAGACTGTAGCAGGGTCACGTGGGACTGCCACGTGTGTTAGTACTCACCCCCCTCCAGTGCTTAATTTGTAAATCAGGAGGTCCCGGAACACAGAGAGGGTGCAATCATAGTAGGTGTCGGTCCGAATCTGAATCCGAAACCAATCCAATCAAATAGTTGCCGGTCCCGGATCCTGATCCGGCACAAATTAATCCCCGCCCCCCTCCAAAAACTTTTCCAGTTAATGTATGTATAGATATACATATATTAGCAAAATGGTTAGACACAAAAACATACAGTGTTGTTTGTCCCTCACACAAACCTCTCAGCAAGATTTGTTTTTTTTATTTGTAAGTAAACATTCATTTCTCATGTGTCTGCAAAAGCCTTTGTGAAGATACCTCATTCAAAGCCCTGTAAAACCCTTATTCAGACGACTTCAAGAACTGTCCGTGAGGTGAATATTTGTTTTTTTCCCAGGGGAGTAGTGTGAATATGGTCACCATGAATGCACTTTGACAAATTCAGAAACATCTGCATTTTATTTTGTCACACATGCAAAGTCTTCACGGATAACTGGCTCGCAGATATGACCAGAAACGGCTCCTTGTTTATGCACTGCCACCTGCTTTTGTTTAACTTATTTTGAGTTACCTTCTTCACTTTCTCCAAGAGAGTACATATAAACGCAGTGGTATTTTACGCTTCCTCTTTCATCTAAACCAATGCCATGTGAACTGATTACATGTAACCTTTCAAGAGTCCTTCGGAACTGAAAGGGCGCTATGCTGACATGAGTCATTAGAATGCAGTACATAAAGACTTTTCGCTCACCGACATGGACTTTCAAAGGATTATAAAGAGTTGGTTGATACATTTTTGCCGGCCCGCTTGTTTAGTTACACCCTGTTCGATAGTGTGGCAATTTGAGTTTAACTCACGAAGAAGTGATGAATAAATTCATGAATGATGATCTTCTCGGGTGTTATGGGCAGAGATCAGGTTTAAAGGTTTAGTCTCTGGGCCTTCATCGGTGTAATTAATGCTGTCGGCTTAACTGGGATGACTTTAAATCAAAATCATGTCAGATCGACTGCTACAGCGGGAGCTAAATGTTTGCTTGTCCAACATTAAAATGTTGTTACAAAGACGGATCCTTGCTCAAACACACATATTAAAGTTTCATTTTGGTGAAGGTGAGGAGATTACGTGGCATTTAGCGATAGTGTAGACTTCCGTGGGGGGTGGGGGGTAATCGCAAACATAAACGATTCAGCACATCATAACAAGTAAAGCCAACGAAACTGACACTCCAGAGCTGCAATCCCTTTAGAGGTATTTTCTGTGACGTGACAGCTCTGTACCCTTGGTAACCTGGTAACAGGCCTCACAACTGACGAGAAGGTCGTGAGTTGTATTTATTTATGTGTCTTGTGTTTCTTTGTTTGTTTGTTTTTACGTGTATGTTTACACGGTAAGTATGGATGTGAGCCAGTGCCCGTCCGTCTAGTTATACACTGGGTATAACCCGCTGGGTGCAAATATGCCTTGGTGCATTACTTCATCTGCTACATCAGACCACATTGTGAGGACTGAATGGCTGGAAAGTGGTTCAGACCAGTTCATCAAAAGCCATCCTTTATTTTCATTCCAAATAAACAAAGCGAAACAGAATGTATTTAGCATGAAAAAACATAAACACAGTACAATACAGTGCACTACTAAAATGTGCTTTACAGGGAGTCCTGGAAACATGTAGCCTACTGTGAAAACTGACTGTGGTATTAACCCTTCGAAAAACCCTGAACCGGAAAGTAAAATCGCTGAAAAAATAATAAAAATCAAACAAAAGTACTCAGAACGTCTCAGTCTTGAAATCAAGGTTAAGGATAACTGACCTAACGCAGCTTGACGACTGTCAGTGCAGCATTAGCACTGCCGTCTAGACTCAAGGCACATGAAATAAAGCTAACTGTAATTGCATTGTTAAAAATGCTCTCATTCTCCCCAATTACATGTTGACTTGATTAAATATAAAACATTTACGTGATGGTAGCAATGGTACGAGTTTAAACAGGATTCAGAGGGTAATTTAATGTAGGCGCCTTATAAAGCTGTTAAAGATCAAAATTTCGAAAGTATTAATCACGACTGTAAACTTTATTTAGCATTGCGAGCTTTACACAAGAAACCATGAAGTCAATCAAAGGATGAAGCGTGCTGAGATGATGAGCTTCTGTATATTTTTTCTTCTGCCAAATTAAGATTTTATAGGCCCGTTTGTTTTATAAACAGTCATAAACTGACCTGGCTGGCCTCTCGCGTGGAGCGTTATTATATGTCGTAACCAAAGTCATTATTTTCTCCTTCTAATGATAATTTTACCTCAATTGACCTCAATCCTGAGGTAAACTTTCCTAATTTGCTGCTCAAAATGTATCAAGGACATCTCAATAGGCATGCATATCCCATATAGTGCTGTCTTAAATCAAGATGTACTCCAAAAGCTCATGATCCCTGCCATAATATTCTAATATCGCTGGACTTTATGGTATCTCCATAGTAAAAGGAAAATTTGATCAGTTTCTTTTCATAGACTCATTTCTGTATAACATTTTAAGGATTCACATCGTTTTGTGTTTAATGACCTACAAGGAGTGCTATATTTAACGTATTTCCACGTGTTAGAAGTGTTTTTAATTTTGGTAAAATATATACATTCGTGTATATACGTGTCGTTGCTGTGAAAAAAAACACAGATCGCAGAACCAACGTTGTGTCCTTTGTAACGTAGCTGGTATCTGTTTTCATCGGCGGCTGACGAACTTGTGGGCGCCTCCTTTGGCATGTTTTCCCGCTAAACGTCTGCGTTGCATTAAGCGTCGTGGAAACCGAAGGGAGATTACAACGAATCAAAATTAATAAACAAACAGAACAAGAGCAGAAACACTTGGCCATACACTGGGCACAAGGAAGGAAGAGAAAATAATCTTTAAAAAAAAAAAAATACACACATTGGTCTCAAAAGAGATTTATAGTAGTGAAATACTGTTTAAGGGGGTAGCTGTTTAAAATCTCCGTTTTAATCATGAGTTTGATGCCAGGATTAATTCTGCTTACAGCTGGAAACCAAAATATTAAAATGTCCCTTTTTGAGTGGCATCATCACTGAGTAAAAGACCACACCCTCTTCTGTAATTATGGACTTTTTAAGGGGGCCACAGAAAAACTTTGGCGACTCAATTATTTCCCATAACTGTATTTAATAACATTTTCTTTAGAAGATGCTTACACACTTGCCGCTCTATTAAATTCATTGCTATTAGCTAGTTGTCACTGTTTTGATGTGGTCCCAGTCTTAATTTGATTACTTAATTAAATAAAACTTGATTATTGTCTAAAAATGCTTGAATATGTTCCCAATATGTTCTATTTTCCAAAATACAATATATTCCAATGTAACTGGAACCTAGGCATGTAAGCTGAAATAAACCTTTATCTCTAATCCTGCAACGAATGCACAGAAAGGAAACACTGCAGTGAACTCTTTTTTTTTCTCAGCGTCTACTTCTGCTTGGGAAAGTGCAACCCGGGGTCAGGGCGTATCACGTTGAAATCAAACTTAAACACAGTTCTGCTTCCCAATTGGAGGTGTACACCACGTTTTGGCTGTGACTGCGCTTTGCCTTTAGTTCCGCTGTAGTCTGTGGCAGGATGGAGTTCAGCTAAATGGAGATCAGCTCCACTTGCACAGCAAAACGGCTTTGCCATTATGAGGGTTTTCTGGGTGTAACTGGATTGAATAAAGCACTCTGGGAGATTAACACTCCCAGTTGTCATGCAGATGACCACATTACTCAAACAACATCAGGAACTAAATACTCTTCATGTCGAAAAATGTATAAATAATATTAAGTACATGCAAAAACCCCACCATCACACAGTTAGCATTAAATCAAAGTTATATTGAGTTTCATTCATGCTCTATGACTGTCGTAATAAACTGTACATAGTTTAGTGCATAAAGATAAATCTGTATTTATAGCATCGTGCTATTAAAAACAGCACATATTCAATATGGTTCATGTCTATCTTCCCATTTTTTATTTTTATAGTCCCCATGGCCACATGAAACACGCAAATTCTAGACTAATGCATTTCTCACTTGCATATGTATTTTGTCACCTGATAAATGTCATGTATTTACAATTAAATCTTGTCTAATTTAGAAAACATCCATTAGTGGCATGTACACTAATCAACAATTAATTTTAATAATTGTGCACATTATTCATGTTGGCTGAAAGTTGTCCATATTAGAACGCTGTTAAAATTATTTGGATTAGAATTTTGGGCTCTAGTTGAATTTTGATCGATGTTCTTCTCATTAAAAAAGAAATGAAAAAGAAAATGACCGTCCTTTTACCAATAGGTCCTGAAGAGGATGCATTGTTTAGAACCATGCTGGAAGCATCTGCTACGTTCCTCACACCACCCACAATTCACTAGCTTAACTGGTGTAACGCGGTCCGAGAGCATCAGGGCTGCCAGAGAACATCTGGAGGCTTGGGGCCGGGGCCAAACTCCGAGGAGGTCCCTGTCACTTTAGGGCACTTATCCCCTGGAAAAGCTCCACAAGTCCGCAGAAACAAACAAAGATGCTGGGTTGGCCGGAGCCCACCGAACGCTGCCGGGAAAGCCTTCTCTTCGGGTTCGGACCTGCACAGAAGTCAGAACCTCGGCTTTGCCCTTGCGACGCTGGGGAGCGGCTTCGCGGAAAGAAGGCGACAACATAGCCGGGGAGAAAACCTCCCACGGTCCCTTTGTGAAAGAATCATCAGTGCGTCTTGCCTTCATCATTCACGTTGCGTTTGCTATCTTCGATGAGGTCAAAGCTGGCTTCGAAGGAAAATGACTCGCCTCATTTTGGAGAGGTGACTACTGTGTTGCAGCCTTTGACCTAGAGTGTACTGTAGGTAAAAAAGTTTGTTTACTATATCACACAAGTTTTGAGCCAGTCGTTCAAATTGCGTCTAATGTAACTCCCTCACCCCCCTTTGATGGGCCACAGGCCTCCTCCAGCTGTTCCTTTGTCTTCCAAGCTTCACTGCCCCTTAGAGGATTCATATCGTGAATCGGGTGGGGGGGGGGGGGACGCTCACTGATTTTTAAAGGGATGCGGGACATGTGGCTCAGGGGGTGAACTGAAAGAACTTCCACATGTGTATACCAAACAGGAGAGCAGTGCGCAGTGTGTACTTCACCACAGTCATCTGCACATCTCCGAAAACATGCATGGACAGATCGGCGGTTGAATTTCGGATTGACGAAAGCTACCCCAGCCCCCCTGGACTTTCCCTTGCATTGGGCACTGATACCTGCTAGGAAACGAGATATAATTCACGAAAGAATACAACTGATTCAGTCTGGACCACAATGATAGGCAGACAGGCATAAAAAGAACATGCAACAACATGCTGGACTAAAACATAGAATTCAATAAAAGGGGACCTTCTAAGGGACTCTATTGCCATGTTAATTGGACAGAATTTGGACAAAACAATTATCCACTACTGCTATCCACCCCACTGCGTCTGCCAATCATTTGTAATGGAAACTATTTGAACATCTAGGTTCTATAAGAAAACTAGAACACAGACATTCCAGAGGCTCACAGCCTGTGTGTCATAAATGAAAACAATTTCAGAACTGAACTGCTAACTGTTCCAAAAAAGGATTTTGTTACTGTGGTTTGACCAGTTTGCCACTGTAGGAAAATGCATGTAAACTGTAACTTTAAAATGAATAGCATGCAGGAGTTCAAAGTCAACAATTTCAATGGCAGGCTTGAAAATGGTTTTTCACTTACACATGAGCACAGTGTTTTAGGTACCAAAAGCTTTGTTCTGATTGGTATTCAGTTGTGAGGTTTTATGAGTGTATAACTGTACATAGGTTCCCTTCTTGGTATAGAAGCCTGCATTGTGGCAATCGACACTGACATATGTCTCACACAAACTTGTATTTTTCATTTGCTTGGATATCCTGTAATATATATTAATGCCAATGACAGACACCAATTATTCTTTGCAATTTCGCCCCCCCCCCCCCAACGCCCACCACCACACACAGGGAAGAGGAGGAATTACGACCTTCTCTTACACACTGCAGGAGTTATCCTTTTGGTTGAGAGGAGAGGCACATCCCTCTCGACGGTACTGCGAGCCTGCAGGGGCCTTGGAGGCAGACAGGAGAACACCGTCAACAACGATTGGAGAGAAGCCCTACCGGTTTAACCCACCCAGGCAGCACTACTTCAACTGTGCGTCCCCGCTGAGCTCTGGTGGTCACTATTGGCTAACGGCATGTGCTGGATTCGGACCAGCAGAACTCCAGCTCAAAGGGCTCAGTCTGCCCTTGGGTGACCGCCTTTACTGACCAAACCACTCGGGACATTATAAATAACTAATCTTGTCCAAGCAAAGAAAAGATGAAGTACAGAGTACATAATGCATTTAAATAAAAGGGAGACAGATAAATATTTATTTTTAAACATGTTTGCTTCAGCTGTAACAAAATCTATGAATAGAGCTTTCCATAGGCAAGAGGCCACTATAGAGAAATCAGGTCACCCTTACTCTGGGTGTTCTCCGAAGCAAAATATCCCTTGATCTGAGAGCATGCATTATACAACAAACGTCAGTATGTCTTTAAGATATGTAGGGTCAGAGCCACAGAGGGATTTTTAAATCAATTCTGTATCTGAGCGGCAACAAATGTAGGGAAACCAGGTCAGGGGTGATACAGTTATTTTTTTCTGGTTTTTCAAAGGTTCCTGGCTGTACTTTTGGACAGTAAGATTTTGTCTGCGATATCCTACAAATGCAGCCGTCCAGCCAGGAGCAGAAACAAGCTGAAGATTGATCATAGTTCGGATATTTATTCCCAAAACTTTAAAAAAGATACTTTGCAAACATTTTTTACCAGACCTTCAAATTTAAGGGAGGATTAAAATGATACAGAATAGGTATTAGAAGAACTTTCTAATCTGCGTGATATTTAACAATTTGGACTGAAAAGGTCAGACAAGAGATAATTATAACAATTATACTACATACATTTGTGTGTCATCTTCATATCAATGGTAGCCAATCCAATTTAAGGAACCTCTGAGGGGGAGTGATATGCATGGTGAACAGGACGGGGACCGTCCTAGGACCGACGCCACTGGAACACTACATGAGCAACGCATGTCTCAGATCTGGAACCTGCCCAAAGTAACTGTCAGTCAGGTAAGATTTTAACTATTTTGAGCACTATGCAGGACTCTCTAGCATGGTTTTCAGACATTGCAGCATAATAGTGCGGTCAAAATTGTCCCCAACCATTAAGAGATCATTTGTATTCTTGATGTAAGCTGTGTCAGTGCGATATGTTGGTCTCAAACCTGACTTTAACAAACAGACTAAAACTGTGGCACGACAGCAGTGTACAAAATGCTGAATTTTCCTCAAGCCTCAGTTTAAAAGGGGAGGTGTCAGGTCTCGTGGCTGGTGAATAACTGTAAGTGGAAAGTTCACCTCTATCACTATGCAACAATAAGGTGGGGGAGGAGCAGCTGTTTGAAACTACAATCTGTGTCAACCGTTTTCCCTGGAAGAAGAAGATATCATGTAAATGTATAAATACGATATCAATTCAGAAAGACATACATTATATACTATATACAGTTTCAATATTTATATAAAAATTGCGTGCAAGTCGACCTTTGGCTTCTACAAGCACGTCTTTAAATTCAAAGCTGAGTACCTGCAAACATCTTTTAGTGCAGCACAGTGTATATAATATATGTGTATATATGTATATATATAAATATATATAATATATATATATATACATATATATATATATATTATTAGAGAGAGAGAGTGAGAGAGAGAGAGAGAGAGAGAGATTATAAAATATCTGAAAAGTCTAAAAATTTATAGTCAATGTGCATCTGTGAAACATGAAATTCAAAGCTCTAAAAATGGCTCAGCGTTCAGCGTGTGTAAACCACTGTCTTTACTAGCATGGATTCCCACAAATACTTTAGCTTCCTCATAGAAAGATTAAGCATGAATTAAACTCAACAGTAAACGGGTGCAAAATGTCAAACAACATCTGGAAGCACGCAAAAAGCCCAAGATTCTGACTGTTTTTTGTAAAAAAAAAATGGAAGCGGAATGGAAATGCAGTCATGTGCAAGATTAATCTCAGATCTCTGCTGGGCCAAGTAGAACTATAATGACGGTCACATAAGATGACAGTGTACCACATGTGCCCTCACACATCAAACGCAGAGGCTGAGCGTGCTAGGCCTGTTTAAGTGTATTTTAAAGAATAAACAGAGCAAGACTGCTGCTCATTAGGAAAATGCATTGATAAAAACTATAGCTGCTCGATAAATACTGACTGCATCTTGGATTTCAGTTCAGATAAGCTGTGCTAGTGCAAGAATTTATGAAACAATGACTATGTTTGATGAGCAACTAATTTATCCATTTTAATCTGATATTTTTAATTTAATTTGGTTAGATTTTTTTGATCAGATTTTGGCTTGGGAGTATAGAAAGTGTGAGTACAAAATAGGACAGAAGCCTTTCATCTCCCACAAGTGTGCTGATGTGTTCACGTGTAGTTTAAATATTTTTTACAATTCATATGTTTCTACCATCCCTTCTGCTAATATCAGTGATATTTAAGGCAACAAAACGAAACAATTAATAAACTGCATTAACAGTATAACATGTTTGTTACGGCACTTTTTGATCACACAAGGTATTCTGATGGGCCCACGTGGAAAAGGTGGGAGAGAACCCTCTGTGGTTGGATTGAAAGTGAGTAAGGCTTCGATTGAGGGGACCTTACTTATAATTAGGATAAAGTTTAATAAATCCCTAATCCCAATGGGCACCAAAGAAGTAGGCCTAGACCTCGTGGTTGGGCTATTGGAGACCAACAGTGATGAGTTAGACCGCAACAAAGCCAATCTTACCATCAATGGGTGTTTATGCCATATTTCCCCATGTGGTGGGTGGACTCTAATGCAATCCATCTGTAGTACAACACATGCTTTGTGTGCCATGGAAGGCCATTATATGATCCCATGGTGGGTACTGGACAAATTGGATTTTAAAACTAAAACAATGTCAAGCCATCACTTTGAGCTCAATGTGAGTGGTAAGCACTCTGCTATTGAAAATTGTATAGATATGGGCACCATAGGCAGGTTCCTGTTAAACTGCTTATTGGGCTTTTGTGTGTCCTGTGGTGAAGGTATAGCATTGCCAATGGACGTGGCCCCTGTAAATGTTGATGTTTCTGTAAAAAAAGTTTCACATTGATGAGAAGCAGTAGGGGCCACACAGTTCACACATTCTCAAAATGCATCGTGAGAACTTCTCAAATTACATAGCTATTCCAATCAATAATTTATGCAGGTTTTGTATCTCAATGGATTATTAATTCATATTTAGTACTCCTTTTTCTGTGGTGAATTATCTTTCTATAAATTTTACTAAATGCAGAATAAACAAGGGGGGAAAAAGTCAGTTTGCAATTAATCTTCAGCGAAAATCTTCAGCCCTGAATTGCTACTTTTATTGTTCTTTTCAGCAATGTTGAATTAAAAATGTTTTTTTAAAAGTGAGTATTTAATTCATAAATCGAATGTTAAAAATAAAATAAAAAAGCAAAATAAGGAAACAAATTTAGACTTGGACTGGTCCACTCACGGACAATCACTGTGTTATTCTTAAGCCACTCCAGTGTAGCTATCACCTTATGCTTCAGGTCATTGTCCTGCTGGACGGTGAATTTTCAGCACATACTTAGGTTTCTAGCTGGCTAAAGCTTAGGATTTGCTTGTACTTTGCTCCATCCATTTTCCTCTCAGTTCTGAAGCGTTTCCCAGTCCCTAATGATGAGGATATCAGCAGGGCTTCACTTGGCTCGATGATAATTAGCGTCTCCTGTCAGTTTCCAGGGCATAACCAAGCTGGCCATGCCATCGAGAAGGGCGGGCCTCTCCTCAGACCAGGCTATGATTCTCTTGTATGGCTTAAAAGTGATTGGATGAAGGAGACTTATTGTGCTTCCCCTTGTGTGTTGGGAGGATTCCAAGTGAGGAGTCGAGAAGCCTTGGCACGCTAGTGATTCCATATTGGCGAGAAAAACACAAAAATAATTTCCGATTCCAAAATAAATCACTTCTTTTTTCTTTTTTCTTTTTTATAATACTTAATGCAGATGATGTTTTTCTTTTCAAGTAAATATTATTTATTTACAATATTTTATTTTGCTGTGAAAGTGTCGATTTAGGTTTTTGTAGATCAAACGAATCAATTACTATTTAAAAAAAAGCACATTTCAAAATGTGAAAACTGCAAGGGAGTGAATATTTTTTCAAGGTGCTGTAAACTTCTCTGAATATGTATTCTTGTATTTGCATTTTTAGTCTGATTGTTAGCTGCTAAGCTAATCCCACACTCACACCAGATAAAAAGGCACTCAGGTTTAGACAGGCCCTTCTTCTCACAAAAACAACAACAAAAACCTGTAGAACACAACATAATTTATTAATTATAATTTAACACAACATAATAACACAAGATAATT
>JAOVYW010007668.1:0-10669 GCA_025775045.1 Hiodon tergisus
TCTGACCTCACAAACGCTCTTCTGGAAGAATGGGCAAAAATTCCAACAGACACACTCCAAAATCTCGTAGAAAGCCTACCCAAGAGTGGAAGCTGTTATAACTGCAAAGGGGGGACAAACTCGATATTAATGCCTATGGATTTAGAATGCGATGTCATAAGAGCTCCTGTATGTGTAATGTGTAGGAGTCCCAATACTTTTGTCCATATAGTGTATATTAGTAAAATGATAAATGTTTTAATGTTCGTGTTTTATCAACATTTGCTTATTTAAATTATTGTTTGAATAACAAAACCACATTGCTCAGTGCAATGCAAATATATTAAAAACTAAATGTAATAATTGGACTTGAATAAGAATATACTTTATACTTTGTTTCAAAATACTACATCTAAATGTAGGCTATTTTAAAAACATTAAAATAAATAAATAAAATGCCAAACATTAATTTTATAATGCAGTCCAGACTTATGAAAGTCTCTTATAAAAATGTAATCACTTTAGGTCTTTGAAAATGTATTTTTTTTAAAAGCTTTATTTTGTCTCAGTTGAGGACACTAAATGTTCTAGGTGCCCAATGCCCACTTCCCTTTAGCTAATCCAATCTGCTATAACCTCAATGTGTCAAATTTCTGTCATATGCGAGGCAAGCAGAGCACTTAGTTGGTTAGATGACTTCTCTTATTTTGAGCTAAGGGCATGAGACACATTATTAAACCATTAAAGTGCTACACACTAGATTTGTTTGATCAGAGAAGCCATATTAGTGAGGCTGCTGGTTTGTTTAGTTTGGCCTGTTGCTGGTCCTAGTGCTGGTTCTGGACCAGATCTAGGAAAATAAATATAACCAGAACCAGAGGATCCAGTTAGCAAATTGTGTATAGACCGTTGTATTTTGACCAGTTTTGAGATTTTAGAACTTGTTTTGGTGTATCAACCGTTTTTTCAACTTAACCTGGATTTGGGCTTGTCTTGTCCCTCCTTGTTCAGCTTAGCACTTAGTCTTTGAGAAGGTCTTACTCGAAACATCCTTTTTCTTGTTTTCTAATTCTGCCGGTTGTATAATGCACTTTCCTCCAACATTTTTCCACCACACAATCACCACAACGCACTGATCACAGTGTAACCTACATTTGTCTCTGACACAATCATTGAGCAACAATGTTTTCCCCAGGAGAACATCATCACAAACACTGAACAGAATTACTAAGCAGCTCTCAGAGACGCATCCTCCATAACAGAGGAATGAACACATTTTTAAACTGATCGAAACGAACCAACTCACTTCGACAAAAGATTTGTTCATCCGACTCCCAACCTGGTATCTACCAAATGTACTAAATGCAGCATCTTGCTCCCTCTTCTCACAAACCAAATTATAAAGTTCAGTTCAGCAACTTCAACTTCATTTCAATGCTGTGTGTGAAGACTTCACAGACTACACAGAATAGGCGCAAAGTGCACAGCTTACCAGAATGCCTGACCAAGTGATCATATACGCCCAAAATGAGTGATTCACTGAATGAGATTCAGACTCATACCCAAAAGAACCAAAAGATTCAGATTTGAAAAATGTATTCAGTTAGTGAATAGTGAATAGTTAAGTTCAGCTAGGCAAAAATCATTCACGGCTGTGCTGTGTGCATGCACGAGTCATTGAAAAGCTATTTCAAACTAAATATGTTCAAATGGCTGTATTTCATTCTCAAAATTGAGTTCCCACTTCTAGGAACCTTTTTGGTCTGCGTCGTTTAGGACTAGAAATGAAAATGAGAGGAACTGTTCTAGCAACGAAAATGAGAGGAACCAGTCGTTCTCACTCCAGGAAGCTTCAAAATAGTCACTTTGAGCTCACAATTATGTAGCAGATCCATGTTCGTTTAGTTGTTTGCAGCGCTCTCTCCTTAAGGCCCAGCTGGAAGCTTCAGCGACAAGGAGCTAAGTCCCTTCTTAGGAGAGAGCTGCAGGAGAAGAGAGAGTGAGAAAATGTCTGTTTTCTGCTTTTAAGGAACAATGTGATTTATGACCTGCTACTGGCTCTTTCTGAGTGGGCGCTGGAGTTTGAAAGTACCAGCTAGGGGGCAGATGGCTGATGATGTCACCTCCTGGAGCCAGAGGGAGGGAAATGTAGTTTGTTTTGACAGTGCATGGTCCCGTCATTATTATTATCTCCCAAATTGTGGAAAAATGTCTGTAATGCATATTGTTTCACACTACAAAGAGAATTACACGGAGCAAGTGCTCCTCTATCCAAACCCAAACACACCACTTCACCCAAAGTCATTGAATAACCGGAAGATGGCTGTCTTCATCTGGAGGGAGATTTAAACCTGAAGCACTGAGTCATGACAAGGAATCCCACCAGTCTCAGTGCCTAAAAGACAACTATGAGTTCATGAGAACCACTCCATTAAGATAATAATACATGTCTTGTTGATGTGTCACACTATCAGAGAGCATATTGGATTCCCACCATGGAATTTGTCATGGATTTTAATAAAGAAAGCTAAGAAAAGCATAAGTGAAGTAAATAACTCAATATGCAACTAGGACAAATGAAACCTTATATTTACTGAAGAAATCAGATCATTAAAAATGAAATGGTTCAGTAAAGGCCATACAATAGAGAAGTACTGGAGCTTAATGTCATCTCAAGACAAATGGCACGAATTACATCTGCACCCCTGCAACAAGATATGATGCAAAGTCTGTGCTTATGCTTGAGTGCTATAAGATATTCCCTTTATTAATATTCCCTAAAACCAAATTAAATGCTAACTTCAAATTACAAGATCACAATGTACATGTATCCCAAAACCAGGCCACATACCCTGATATGGCGATAGACAGACTAGGGAAAGCTAAATAAATTATTTAAGGCCGAATAAAGCTGTGCTGTGGTACACACTTAGTACCCTAAGCAGAGGGTAAATTGCCTTGTTACACTGATGATCTTTTTTACAGCTGCCATGTGCAATAAGTGGAGCACCAGCTACATTCCAGCAACCAGTGGAGGTGGTTTTACGGAACTGTCATCAGCAGTGCTTGTCGCCCAGTGTAGAGATTTGTTCCTGGAGTTAATGACTTTTTCTCAATAAGCTAATCGTCTCGTCTGTCTGTGAGGAGGCTATGGAGCCCCGTTAAAGCAGTGTAAGCTGTAGATTAAAGGTAGGGGAATGGGTATGTTATACCAGCATAACACAAACTACAGTTTTGGTTTGAGAAAACACCTTCCAACAGCAATTCTGAAGGCAATACTGACTGAACTATGTGCTGTGCAACAGTGGGCAAGAAAGTCACTAATAAAATTGAGGAAACAAATTTATAGCAATGTGGAAAGGAGGGAAAGAGGTGGTTCTCTACTGTACTCATCTGTGTGCACTAGGCAATTCATTTGAAGAAAGTGAGACAACCATCTGATAAGAATTCTGTTCAAGCTTATATACTTGGACATAGATCACATGCATTATAAAATATGCCAGAAATGCTTATTTTCAAATCACTGTGCCTAAACATGCATTGAACATTAACAAAAAAACTATATATGCTGGCATATCCATCTCCTGAGGATATGGAGGGTTAATTACAAAATCATAAAGCTGATGATTTTGCTGTGTGCTCTGTGGGTCGAGTTGAAATAATCTGTGGCACTGAGACAGACTTCGAATTGACAGCAATTGGCATCTCGGGTTATGTTCATACATAGCTTTAAAAATCTGAGTGAATGTCTGAGAGGTGTTGCAAAAAATGAGAACCACAAGTAAATGTAACTGTTCTCTCCCCAACCATTCATACAACAGACAATGAAGACAGAAGACAAATGCTATAGGCCTGTGAGTAAGCAGGATGAGAAGTCTTACGACCCTAGCATTCCTTTATTTTAAATGTACAAAACAAGAAAACTTATATCATGTGAGTGATACATGTTTTGATTATATATATTTGAATGAATAAATCTGTCTAACAAAGATGTTTTCTGAAAATATGTAAACAGGCCTAATATACCTAATTCCCCTGCAAAATAGGGAAGCCATTTTTTTCTGTTTGATCTCTAAATATAACAAGTGAGAACAAGTGGCCATTATTATTTTTCATTCAAGTTATGTTCTTTAGTTTGGTCATAAAGGCTTGGTAAATATAAGGAAGCATTAGAGATTGGGAATCGTATTCAGAAAGGAGACTTCCGCTAATTGGCTTTGGGGATTTGCTTTTAGGGTTTTTGATCGAGACTAAGGCCCAGAATTAAGAACAATTCTGCTTTTGGTTTACCCTCAATGAGATTCATCTATATTACTTCAGGATATCAATACTGGAAGGGAAATTGAACTGACCACACTGTTTTGAGGGGAAAAATTTTAATTAGCATTTACTTAGTAGTTTCTCATATAGCAGACGGGTGACTTTTTACTGAGCAGATATTCTTTTATTTACTGAAGCAATTCAGGTTAAGTGCTTGGCTCAAGGGTACAACAGCAGTGCCTTACCTGTCACATCACCATACCTTTTTCCTTTTTACCAGAGGTTCCTCAAGGGCATGTAATAATTGCTTTGGATGGAAACAATTGTGGTTTCAGCTTTTGACTCCAAATTGAAGTAGTCATGTTGTAGGATGAAGTGAGGCAGAGCCATCAGAGAACTGTCCACAGAAATGAATCAGAGGGAACATTTCCACTGCTCTGTAATGACAGTAATTCAGTATTCCCACATTTAGACTGCAGCCGTCCTAATACCACATAACAATTTCACCAGCATTAAACAGGTGGATACCCCCACCCCTACCCACCGCCTTCCCTCTGTAGCACCTCTACTACATCTCTTCGGTCTTTCAGGGATATTGGATAACTTGCACCATGTTTTGATGATGTGACAATATCCAACCGATCAATACTATAAACCTCACAGTACCATGGAGCCTAGTCCATTGGTTGTTGGAATGTGGCTGATGCTCTAGTTCAAATGGAAGTTGCAGTGTAAAAGAGATAATCATTGTAACAACCGTTGCTGTATATGGGTCTAAAGGTACTCCCAAGAGGGCTTCTAGTGATACATTTAGCCTTCTGCATCCTGTCTGTCAGCTCACCATATCAAGGTTTGTGGTTAGATTATGCAGTACACGTACATTGTGATCTTGAAATTTGATGTTGGCTTTTTCTCTGAGTTTAGGGAAGATTGATAAATTGCTGGATGTCCTCAGATACTCGCCAAACTAAAACATGGATTGTGCATCTTACCTTGTGACTTTCTTAATAGCGAATTTTTCAATAAATTGAAGTTTTTTTATGGTTGTCTTATCTGATAATTGTGTTAAACTTGAAAACTTGAAACTTCATTATCACCCTCCAAACATGCATAACAAAATGTATTTTACACACCTCATTTGTACCAAATATATTTAAGATATGATTCATATTTAACCATGTTATAGCAACACAGAAGATTAAAACCCAGACAAAAACAAAGTTACATCTTCACAGTTGACCCAGAAATCAATGTGCCTAACTCAGCCACCTGTCTTCCAGAGCACCTGGCCCCTGTCAGGTTCTCCAGCACGAGCGAGATGACGGGCCAATAGTCAGATGGCGATCAGAGCTTCAGACAGGTGTTGATTTGCTGCTTGCTCACTTCTACATGTAAACTGTCCCACTCAAACCTCTAGAGTGCCTTTTTAAGCAGACCTGTAGCTTTCCTGAAGAACTGCCATACGGAATTCATCTCTGTAATTATGTACCAAGCTGTGCCTGACAGCCAAGTGAAATTATCCATTATCCACCTGGCTATTCTTCCATTTCATTAATCATAACAACAAGCTTGTTTTCACCAACAGCTGACTGAATCTATACAGTGCCTTGTAAAAGTATTCAGACCCCTGACAAATGTTCTCATATTACTGAATTACAAATGGTACATTGAAACTGCATTCTGTTTTATATTTTATTTTGTCAAAAAGTGTCTTCTTATGCTCTAGTCAGAAGGTAAATCACAAGAACCACATGCACACTTTTTGACAAAACAGTTTATTTTTTATTTATTTGAACATTATTTGCATAGCTGGATATAATTTCTGGAGTAACGTGCATAGCTTATAAATGTATTCAGCTTTCTGTGTTTATAAGTCCTGTTAGCTTGCTAACAAATAATTTGACTAATCATAAAGAAAGAATATGGGAAAGATATTGCATTTCACATTGCAGTTTTTTTATATTATTTAATTGCTATTTAGACGTATATTTTAAAAAAATGTCTTCGGAATGTTTTGCAGGGGGGATTTACTGTGAAGTAGTTAGCTGACTTGGTTATCAAAATAGACAGCATAGACATTTTAGCTCTTTGAATTAAAAACCGTTCTTCCAACAATTTTATTTAACAACAATATTAAATTTTATTCTCACTAATGCTGAACATTACTTCATAGAAAGCTGTCTACATTCATGCAACGTAATGTTAAGTAATAATGGCTGTCTCACAACCTACACTGAAATTAGTACATCATTAATTATTCAGCTAGGTAATGTCACTGGTTTTCCCACTCCTCATTACAACCACAGACTGGAAAATATGTTTAAACTTAGAAACTTAGAAATAGTTAATTTTTTCTAACACAAATTGACTGTAAGTCATATAAAACAAAAGAACATTTACAAGTATCCACAATTCTGATTCCCTTACACAGCTCCTGTGGCACAGCCCATTAGAAGGCTTCTCAGAAAAAGAATGATTGCACGATAACGTTAAATCAAACCTAGAAGCAGCTCGCCCACAAGCAATAACAAGCATCCAGCTAATCAGATGTCCATTTTAATTTAAAATACGCCTATATTTTCATGGCCAGTCCGGATGCGAACGCAGATATGCCGCTTATGAACATTATCTGTTTATATATATTATTCTTTTTAAACTGTAGTCCCCCGGGCTTGAGCATTAAAGTTTGGTAGTTGGGAACAAAAATATAATAGTTCCGGATGTCTGGAAGATTTGTCCACAACTGATATTTATTTAAAAATGCAAGTTAGGTGTTTTTGCAGCTGCAGCTGAATCTACATCCTCAGCATAAGTTCTGGTTGGATCTTAGTCACAGCATAACTAAGAGCATTTCCACAGTGATATCCTTACACAAACTTTGTTTTGTGCAAAGTAATTTTAAAAACACTAAAATAACCACACAAGGTGCTTTTCAGGTCAAGTAAATGTTTTATAATAGAATATAATGCAAAAATAAGTCTTTAAAATTTTCAATTTCAATTTCACCGGGTACCGTTTGTAAGTATAATTATTGTGAGGTGAAAAAGCAAACTAATGTTTCCTGCTTTCATCTGGGCATCTGCTTTCAACTTTCGGTCTAGTGACCTTTTCTTTTTCAGCTGTGCCGAGGCACGTGGGGTGGTGTCTCGGTCCCCTCGGAAGTGGTAGAGGCTGTGTGGTGAGATATGACATTTTTTCCCTTTATCAAACTTAATCCCTGTTCCCCCTAGACCCCCTGCCCTCGATGCCACAGGTGGGGACTTTGTATATTTCTTGATAATGACACTTCAGGTGCATAAACTGAATAATCGGGCACATAGGCACCTGCTCCTCATATTCAAAGTCATCCGGACTCATTGGCCATCTTCTGGGCCATTTCAGTCACCACATTTAAATGCCTGGCAGGTAAATCTCTTTGCCCTTCGGCAAAACCACACTTCAAGTTTTCTTCTTTTTTTAAAATGAAAGCAATTCTGTTTCAAATGTATGTATCTTTGAAAGCCATCCAGATTGAGGAGCGAGTGAAGAAGATGTGATAAAAGCGCATTCATATTTATTGGCTTTTATGGGAGATGACATCACTGATTTGGGCCAGCGTCTTATCTGTCTTCATTCCTGAAAGGGGCGGTGGAACAAAGAATGCTCTTTTTAAAAATTGGATGAGCGATTAGATAGATGTCTACGATTCTTGGACAGAACTGCTTACAAAGCAGCACATTCAGGAACAGGGCAACGTCTACACAAGATATATTAAAGAAGGAAGATAAGCATCTGACAGTCTAGTAAGGGCGCTGAAATGCAGTGTGTTTCCTTATAGTTCATTTCTTTCACTTTGGAGAGAAAATTCAATTCAGTTAGTTTCAAGGGCATGTTTTTGGGTAAGGATACGCTAGCCAAGTTTTTGGATTCTGTTGTTCCTCTTTCCCAGTGTGCTCTTGTTCATGAAAATTCTTTGGAAACCATAATAATTATAATAACTATAATAATTCATGTATTAATACCTGAGAGTATTTCAAGAATGAAAAGTTTGCCCACAAAAGCAGAACCATCTGAACATCCCATTTGGGACAAGTTAGATCTGTAAACAAGTTATCTTTATTTCCTAAAACTAAACTGCACACCTGAATAAATCGGTAGAATGTGGCATCCTCGCAAGCTGACTTATAATTTGTGGGCATTTCCCCGCTTCCATTGCAGTTCTTTCTTCTGCTTACTCCACTCCTGGTGTTTGTTTAGCTGGAACGGTTCCGACATCACTTGCCATAATTCGGCTCATTGCTTTCTGTCACTAGGAGAATTGAAACAATTGGCGAACTAGTAAGAGGTAGGATGCGAAACAGCTACCCTGGGACAGCACTGCTGAGGAGAGAGAGGGTAGAAAGAGAATTTGTCACATTTGGTTGATTGGTTTGAATGGAAAACCAAACTTTATATTAGGCACAGTGTCATGAAAAATTGAAAGTGTGCGTTAATTACCTAGTTATGAGTTCCTATGTGAAGTAACATGATTCATTGTGCATTTCCAACTTCCAAAAAATGTGATTTGGTCATTTTCCAAACAAACAACTCTGGGGTTCAACATCAATCGTTTTTTGTTAAAAAAAAAAAAATCACACGTAGGATGCATCAAGGGCCCCACTGCTTCTTAAAGGCTTCAAAATCAATCTTACATCTGGAAATGGCATCAGTAAAGGTCTGCTTCCTGGACATTGTTATTCACACATTCAGAATGTCATTTTTGATATACAGTGTATGCACGTACTCCTGCGACTTCCTGAGGGAGTGAGGTATAATGTGCTTTCAGTCTCTGTGACGTTGACTGTTGGGCCTCTTAATCATCAATAATATCTTCAGCATGTACCCTGTTTCATTAGGCTGCAACCAGTAATGTTATTAATGATCAGGTTTCCATGTTTTGCTATTGTTTGCCTGTTCCATTCTCTGAATATTTCTCTACAGAGAACTATGAAAGAAATTAACACTGTCAACTCTTAGCATGTCATTCCTGCCTTGTTTTTTGCAGTGCTATATCCGTTCCAGTTGTTTCTGCTTGTAGTCCGCAAACATTAAACAACATGGGCCACAGTAAAAACTTAACTAGACATGGGGGAAATATTAACATTAACATTCTTAACATTGTTAATTCTCCATGCGAGAGTTTCCTAATTCTTTCCTCCAATTTTGAATGCCGAGGCCAGGGATTGACTCAACACTCACTCAAGCAAAACAATCCAATAGCTATTAACATGTTTCTGCTTACTTTTCAGGTGCCCTGTTAGTGCATTTGAAACCATCCATTTGGTTTACATTTATCATAATTACTCGATTACATTTAACCCACCACTTAGTGTGATTAACGAAGCACACATGATGCTTTTTGATTGTTATGTAGTTATAGTGGTGACGGAGAACTATACAAAGCTAGCACATTCAGGAAGATCAATCGTGAGTAAATTACCATAAAGTAAAGCCAGAAAGTAAATTACCAAAGCCAAAGAAAAAAGATGGATCATTTCCATGCTCTTGGAACTCCATAATCATCATTTACGAGAAAAATTGAATTAGATTATTCTGTTTTTGTTTAAAGTGAGCAATAGAGGGTCCATGCATTCCCTGTCAGGAAGGAGTTGACTGCTATATAACTGGTTGCGTACTTTGGTATCCAGTCATGGTGATATCTCTGTCACACTGTTTTATGCTTCCTCATTCAAAGTTTGTATGTGTGATGACTTTAACATTTAACATTTGATTGTATTGGAAGAAGACAGCCTTCTTTGAGAGTCTGAAGTCTGAAATGGATTGTTCAACCCAGTTGAGCTGATGGGAGATAGTTACAGCTTCACTGCTTGTCATGCCTTGGGAGAGAACATCGTTTTTCGGTGTGCATGTCCGCCTGCTTGATTTGCAGTCCTTTTTAAGTGTCTAATGTTATATATGTTATAGCATCTCACAATAAGAATTACTTTATGGTAGACCATCAACTGGTTTTGACATAAAAAATGTCAACATTCTGTCCATTATGTTAACTGCTTTCTGATGCCTATAAACTAGTATATAGCATTAGGCTGCTACTCCAATGCCTTGAATTTGACTTTTGTGTTATATATAGTAAAGATATAGCGAGATGTATGAGATTTATTTTTCATTCAACTACCCTGCAGTCCTCATTAACTGCATGCAAACAATTGTTTGAATCTTTTTACTTTTTGTGTGTTGTGTTGGAGTTATTAAATTCTGAGAAATGCTTACTTAATGCAAATGCAGGGACAGAATCTGTCAGTTAATGTATTTCTGTAAAGAAATTTTTTGTATAGAAAATCTTTATTTACTGATATGCTTATCTGTTGACACTGTCACCTTACTGTGCATAATATGCAAAGGTCTTGGGAATAACTGTTTAATTCGACGATATTTATTCTGACATATGAAT
>JAOVYW010007669.1:0-10666 GCA_025775045.1 Hiodon tergisus
GCGTTGTCATCCTGCAAGAGACCACTCCTATCAGGATAGAATTGATTCACCATGGGATAAGGGAGATCATTCAGAATGTAATGATTGTAATGAATTAACTTGGTAATGATTTTCAGTGAGGCTACTCTCAGACGGGACAATTGGCCCAAAGACATGCCCGGAAAATGCCCCTGACAGAATAACAGAGCCTCCAGACCCCCTCACTGTAGGTTTTACCTTTAATTTGTCACCCGTGTGTGTGTGTACGTGTATATGTACACACGTATACACACACACACACACAAATACAATTAAACAATATTATATAAGTAAGTTAAAAATAAACTATTCTATAGAATAGAATTAACATTTATGCATGATCGGTACTTTTATATAATAACTTGAAATTAAATTCTATTAATTATTAATCTGCATAAAAGCAGTATGTGTCCAGAAATATAAGCAAGGCAAATTTTTTGACCTATGGCACGAGGCTGCGATGGCCCACTTGGAAAAGCGACAGTTAAGCAAAGTATTTAATCTCTTCTATTTAATTGCTTCGGTAAATATTCAGGTGGTAAGACAACTGCTAAACTATAAATATTTTTAATTGCCACTCAATTGGAAGTCCTTATTAAAGAGCAGAAACTGTTACTTGCTAATTTACTACAATATTCAGAAGCGAAGCAAAATAAATTAAGTAACTTCTTATCTACGCTGAATTTTCAGATGAAATACACTCAAACCTTACCTGTGCACACATGACAATGATGTCAGTATTTGTTCTCAGCCAATCCAAAAAAACCTTCACAACCTGGATGAGGCCCTGATTGGTCAGAATCTCCAATCTTTCTGAAAGGGTTTTCTCACTGCGACATGATTGGTTACTGTGGATGCTGCCTTCAGAGTCAGATTCACTCTCTGTTGAAAGAAAAAATATATATTTCAAAAATTAATATTACTGTTAGGTCATTTTTATTCTTGTAATATTACCTATAGTAATGTTAATACAATCAAAAGAAAGTGGCTTTCGATTTTAACTTAATTGCTCTGGACACATTTTAAGATAAAAGCTGAATGGTGCCTTAAAAATAGTTCAAACAGCCTTTACTATTACAATTAGTGCTAGGGTTTGGGATATTATATCACCCCGACGGTTATCCCTACTCTTACATGTACCACTGAGTCAGTTAAAGTAAAATGAAGGCCTTTAGCATCAGGAGTAAAAGGAATGGCGTATGGCTTCCCATTGTCGTTGGTTCCGTTGGTGGTGGTGGTGGTGGTGGTGGAGGTGGGGCTCACTGTGCAGGGCACGCTCCCTGGTGATGCCGCGGTCTCTCGTGAGGGTGCAGAGTCAGGGGCGGGGCGGGCAGCCCCCTGGGGTCGCAGGAGCATGTTGCTGAAGGTGGGGGCCAGGCGGAAGCAGCGTTTGGCCTGAAAGAGCTGGGATGACATAGCCTGCAGGTTACTGGTGATGCTGGGGTCATTGGGAAGCAGGGGCCCGTTTGCGGTTGGAGGGGTGGACCCCCCATCTCTCGGTGGGGGCGGCGGCTGCTGCTGGGCGCTGCAGGGCGGGCTCTCCGAATCCTCCATGTCCTCCAGGTCGGAGCGGGACTCCTGGCTGTTCATGTCGGAGTCCGTCTCCAGGTCGAAAGCAGTGCTTCCCTCCTCCTCCGAGCCACTCCCCCAGCCCGCTTCCATCACCAGTCCCTCCCGTTTCCCCTCCTTCAGCGAGCAAGCGGCGACCAGGGGTCCAGCGGCCCGCGGACTTCCAGCAGACACCCCCTCCTCCTCGTCCTCCTGCTCCTCCTCGCTCTCGAACCCCTCGCTGAGGTCGCTCTCGTCTTCCTTGCGAGGGCAGCGGCGTCGGCGCAGCAAGGACAGGCGCGAGTACTTCTTCTTCTGTGGCTTCTGCTTCTCCACCTCCGGCTTCTTCTCCCCATCTTTATTTACTCCCCCCTTAGTGTCTCCATCCTCTCCCTCGCCTTTCTGCACCTCCTCCTCCTCCCCCTCCTCTTCCTCGCCTGTGCCATTCTGTAGGGTCCCTTCGTCTGATGTCACTGGTCCTGTCCTCTCTTTCCCTTCTAGGTCATCTGGGGGGGGTAAAAAAAAAAAAAAAAAAGCACATTTAAAACATGCATTGGCTCACCTTGTTATCCAGACCAGTGCAATCGGCCCTTTGACATCAGAAAGTCAGCAAGTTGCCCAATGTGCGAGCACTAACCACATTATCAAAGGGGTCCTCGTGCGGTGCTCTCACCGGATGCCCCTCTCCCGACCCACTCTTAAGTCCCCCTTACCTGCATTGTCCGTGTGAAGAGGGGGCACTTCACTCCCCCCGTCCTCCAGCTCGGCCTGCAGGCGGATGTTGACGTGGTTAACCAGGTGGGAGAAAAGGGCCAATGTGAAGGCAATTGAGGCGCTGTACTGTTTCGAACCTGCAACAGAGCACAGCGCTTACTGCCACTGCTACTGAGAGACGCAACATCCACACTTCTGGAAAACACACGTAAAACCTAGAAATCAACGGTACACTAATACTGTTTGGCTTGCTAACTTGGATGGCGCTCTCAATAAATTGGGACCTACATCAATCCTGTAAAAAGGCATTTTAACTTGAATAATTCAATTCTTAAAATGTCAAAAGTCAAGTCAACTACAGAATACCTGAAATTACCGTCAGTGATAATATCATAGCTTCACATCCATGAGAAACATCTTGATCAGCAAAAATTTAAAAATGAATAAACTGTACTGATCAATTTCAACAATTCAGTCTCACCTTTCATGGACATACACTGAAAACACTTTAGGACTCATAAGTTCAGCAGTAAGTCTACAACTAAAAAAATTAATTATTTAACCTGATGTTATTTTCCTCAGCAGCATATAAAAAAAAACTGTTGAATTATTACCCTGTTTAAAATACATTTCAGTAGTTGATGATAATACTGAGTAGATCTTTGCTGGCATACCTAGGTAATGACTAAAGGCAACACACAACATGCAGAGAAATATTCAATCTCGTGTGATTCCCATTCCAGTAACTCAGAAGCCAAGACACGCTGCTGGGAGATGAAGTCCTGCCAGTTTCCCTTCAGCCAGTCTTACCATCCCTTTCCCACCTGCTCTCTGTCCCACACTCACCTCCCCGTTTCAGACTGTGTACCACCATGAGGCAGGTGACCACCATCTTGAAGATCAGGATGTCGGGGAGGAAAGAGCAGCTGGCTTCAGGCTCCTCCTCCTCCTCTTCGCTGGCCAATGGGTTGCTGTGCTGGGTTGTGGGCGGGTAAAACAGCACCAGGTTGAAGTCCTCCAGCACGGACTGGCACAGGGATGTCAGCTCTGTCTCCAGCAGGCTGCAAGCATGGGGAAACAGAAATGGATCAGCGCCAGATCCGGTCCAACAATCACTGCCTCGGGAAAGAACATTTGTATAAAAGCACGCTGGGGTTTGGTTAAAAGCCTCCCTTTGTGGCACATTTGTAGACTCGTTGGACGCTTCACCTTTGGATCAAATCAACAGTAAAATTTCAGCGGAAGTGAAAACAACATCCGTATTTGCGTATGATTAGCAGAGGCTCCAGGGTGTGGGTCAGTAACCAGTTATACCACCAACGGGACACAGCAGTGACTTGTGTTTCTATGCCCTCTGAACCCCGCTGGTTTCTCACCTGTTCTTGGGCTGTAGGAGACTCAGCAGATGCATGAAGCTCACCAGAAGTCGCTTGATGTCTTTGGACCTGGAATGTGAAAACAGGAAAAAATACCGCATAAAACAAAAACGGGTGACATCATATTTCATACTAATAAAAAAAAACCAAAGAAAGTAATAACATTTTATAGCGTAAATTCAAATATTTGCCTTTACTCCGATTGCGTGTATGTGTGTCTGTGTACGCTCACACACATGCACACGTACGTACAAAAACTTTTCTGAGGACCATCCCAAAATAGCAAAGTATAGTATAGCATAGTGGGAATTTTTATTTATTCATCTTAAATTCCAAGCGCGTGTGTGTGCGTTTGGGAAGGAGGTAAAACAGCTCATTTTCCCATCTGGTCCATACAGAAACTTGCATTATCAATATAAGAGTTAAGTGGAGAAAAATGTTAATTTGTTTCTAAATGAATGGTAGTGTGCTGACTCACACTACTGATGACTCAGCAGTTCTGTTCTCTATAGCTCACCACAGCAGCTGGTGGGAAAATTCATTAAATGTGTAAGGCTGGCTTCTACTCAAGAGCAATGCACCACAATATTTTCCTCATAAGTTTTTATTGCTGTGGGATGGTGATGTATAATGTGGATAACGTTTTATATCCCAGCCATTCCCTCGGGGCCCATTGCCGATGGAAAAGGCCATCCAGTGACTTCTCTCGCTTGAGTAGCTTCTGCAGGATGAAAGCAGGCCCTGATGTAAAAATTTACACCACGCCAGGCTGTCTATGGGAAGATAGTCATGGGGAACAAAATAGACATACGGTGGCAGGTTTTCCTGCCTCAAACTAATACACAAACCAATAAAGTGGAGGTTTACTTGCCCTCCACTCTGCTTGGTCGATTCATCGCATAAACTATTCCTTCAACAAACAACAGTTGTCCAACACTAGCGTTTGTCACAGACCCGGAACGTTTTCACACCCAAACTCAGTACTGAGAGCGCTACAGAAGGGGCGGCGGCGGCGCGTGGGAAGGCTCGCACCTCTGCCGCGTGGGCGACAGTTTCTTCATCTCCTGCTTCTTCACCTGCTGATACATCTTGGCGGCTTTGTCAAAGAGACGCTTCAAGTTCCCGTAGGCCCCTTCGAAGGGCGTCTCTGACTGTATGCTGTCAAAAACGCAGACACAAAACACACAACATGGCGTCACCGCCTTTGGAAATGACAGAGGGAGCCATTTTCGAACCCAGGTATGTCGCTGTTCTCCGTTCAGAGAGCACGTTGAAACCCACAAAATAGTGCCCTTTCATGCCCTTTCTCTTTTAAGCTAATCTTGTAAAAATAGTATAGTAGTAGTAAGATTTGCCAATATAGCTAAAGGGACCAATAATTGCCAGGTTTACTTTGGAATGTCTTTTCTTCACACATCGGCTGTCATTATCAAAGGCGATTATGCACAACTTTGCCGTGCGTCAATTCCCTCTCGGGTGCACAATCACACTTCTGGCCTATAATATATACTAGGTCAGGTAACTAACTAAGCATATAGGAGCAATCTAAACTCACTTTCCCGCCAATCCTAAGAAATACCCATAGTTTGTACGCTGATGTTCCCTGGATACTAACAAGGAGGATGTTGTCTGCTTTACCTGACAGTAATGCGCGCACACTGACCCAGAGGTAAGCATGATTAACACCCTATGGCATGCAATGAGACGCGTTACTCTCACCAGCGCATGTAGTAATAGGTGGCATCCACATTGTAGAACTTGCTCCCAGCCAGCGTGCCCAGCTGGTTGAATGGCATTCCTGAAACAGGAATGACCAGGAATGGCATTACACATCATCATGCACACAGCTGCTGAACTTATGACCTTGGGTTCTGCAGTCATGATTTAATCTGCATTCTTAAAAAGTTCAAGGTATACCATCAGAGACACAGGTCTAATTAAGACGATTTAGCATTAAGGAATTTCCTGGGAGAAGGAAAAGGGGGGAAAAAAAAGAATCAAACTCAATCGTCGAGGTATTAACACCCGCAGACACCTCAGAGCGGCTCTGACTCTCGCGGTGGCGCTCATCACTGCCACTCACCGACATGCGGGGAGACGGACAGGGCCTGGTGGTAAAATCGCTCTGCAAGCTGCTCCGCGTCCACCCCCGCCAGCTCGTTCTGGTAACGCGCTACAGACAACACGCAATACTTCAGAAACATCAAAAACAGAAACACTTTCCGCCAATTGGATATGAAAGACTAGGTCCTCAGCCTGAATCGGCCCGGCACCGGATTCCTACCCCTCTCGTCTACCAGACAGGAGAAGATGCGTACAGCATCTGCACTGGTGTCTGCTGGAGCTTTGCCATACCTAGATCTCCCAGGTACATTAGACAGCGATGGCAGGCCAGCTGGGCCCACTCCATCTCTTTGTCAGTGGCTGACACTGGCTTCTTCTGACCTGGAGGGGCACAAACCAGTTGACAGAAGGCCTTTGCAGTCTGTAGTTTGGAAAACAGCACCATGTACAGGTGGCAACACTTTAACCCTCTGACCGCTTCCGCTAAACAAAAAGCACACGACTGCACAGAAATGTATCGACGTGCAGGACTGGATGACAACCGTGTATAGGTAAGCTAAAATAACCCTCAATATATCAGTGCATGAATTGATTTAATGGAACATAAAGCTAACTTTGTATTTTAATAAGGGATAATGACCACTAAAATATATATTTTATTCCAAAGAATATACATCTTATATAACCTATTCAAAGGTCCCCGTCCTTGTTATCAGACCGGTTGGGATGGCGTTAAAGGAAGTAAAAACTCTTAGTTTATTTATGAATAAGTTTCAGACTTCGAATAGACAAACATGGTCCCCAAACCACACATTTCTCATAAGCAGGAGCGCAGTTCTGCAGACCTCCAGTCATCCTCTTACTTCTTACCGATCAGAGGGTCGGTAACGTGTGTCCAGTCAATGCATTCCTGCAGCTCCAGCTGGTAATGAGACTGGACGTAGAGCAGCAGGTGCTGGTAGAATCCCACACCGGCGATCAGGTGAGTCCTGTAGGCGCACTCCAGAGCACTACGACTATGGATGTGCTAGAGAGAGAGAGAGAGAGAGAGAGAGAGAGAGAGAGAGAGAGAGAAAGAGGATTATACGTGGGTTGAAGGGGAACTGGCAAAACCACAAGCACACACGAGAGAGAGAGATGTTGTTCATAATTATGACTGCGATCTTAATGGGCTATGGATGTTCTCATTAGTACAGGTCACATATAAAATAACAGCTCCCTACATTTACTTCAGTTGAGGGGATGAAGAAATACCTTTTTGTTGGTCTTAATGACCTGAATGACCTCATAATAGACTTTCCTCCATAGTAGCTCTTCAGCCTTGCGGCCATAGTCTACGGGGTGAAGGAACATCAGCTTCACACAGAGCTCCCGTAGCCTGCAGAAAGAGAGGTCACATACTTGGATTTGATCATCTAAGGACAAGCAGAGTTTTTTTATTCTGATATTGAGAGAAAGCACGTGGACCCTAAGATATTAAATTACTTTTAATTGACTAGGGCTTACGCCCAAGGGTGGTGGGTTATTAAAGTATTCCAGAAGGTACAAGTTAGAGGTACTTCCTGAATCCTCACTTATTACGCAGGCTGATGTTATCCGGTTTGAAAACCTCCCTGTACGACGACTTGTTGTTGATGATGACATCCAGCTTGTGAACAGACTCGACCACAGACCTGAATAGACAATGAGGAATTTAAAGTTAAAATATATATGTGTGTGTATATATATATACCTGATCACCTATAATTACATGCAACATTCACTTCATCTCCATTATGGTCTGTGTGCGCTACGAATGACACACACACACACACAAATACATATATCACAACACATCACACTCATACATAGAGTATATAGATATGTGTGTGTGTGTATATATGTCTCTTGTTAGTAGTACACACACCATAATAGGGATGAACTGAATGTTGCATACACATAATAATAATAATTATTATTATTATCATAAATAACAATACTAATAGAAACAAACGACCTATTAACATGCGATTGTAGCAATGCCATTCAAACAATATCTCGAATCCCACTATAAATTACGTTCAAAGCGGAAATAGATAACAAAACACAATTTAACAGACATTTTCAAACTTACTTTACCACCGGGATCAACATATGGCTATATCGATCGTTTTCCTTTTTGGCAAGCCGCTGCACTAATATAAAAACCCAATTTTCAAACGGTCGATAAAGCGTTAAACTTCACCATCAAGCAAGAATAAATAAGCAGGTGGCTTCCCACGATCAACACTGCTCTCTATATGGCTTAAGAATGAATGATAAAGGGCTGGCTAACTTCGGCAAGCTAGCTAGTTTAATACAGTGGTGTATAGAATGATTGGCAGAAGCTAAAATATTTCGGAATGCATTGGCGCTAATTAACTTAACCTCGGTATCAGTGGGCTAACGAGTTATCCCGTTGGCCCGTGCATGCGAGACCGTCAGACAGTAAAATAATGAGCGAATGCTACTGATTAATCTTTGACGTTCCGCCATCGTTACTGGGTTGCAGATAGTCAGCTAACGAGCGCACACTGACTAGGTTGACGTTACACTGGTTAGCACAGCGTTAGATCCAGGGGTCTGCGCTAACCTTTCAAATTTCTTTTTGCTTCTCGGCCCCGACTGACCTGTAAAGCCGCTTGATGTGTAGGACTTTCGCCTCAGACTCGCTGTCCTGCCCCGATCCACTCATAATAAAGGCAGTGCGGAAGTTTTCACTGGTGTTTCCTAGACCCCGATATCCAAAATCAGTTCCTTCCCACCACCCTGGTACCTCTGTCTATGTCTATGTCTAAGTCTATGTCTATGTCTATGTCTGGACTGCTCTGTTTAGCCTGCCAGGCTGAATTGCCTGGCTTTTCCTTTTCAGACAGTCGCCAAACCTGGCTTTTCCTCTCGTTGCTTGTGTTGCTTCGGTACGTTCCCTCCCCCGCCCATCCGTTCAGTAACCGGGTAGGGGAGGCGTTTCGCGAATATCTGAGTTTGTTCTTGGTCAGCTATCACACCCTAGTATGTTTCTTGCGTTGTTCCCCGTTCCAGGTATCGTTCCGAGGGCGGCCATTATTACTGAAACAGCGACCACTGGAGTACCGCGAGAATTGCTGTGACACATTGACACTACAGTTCGCGGGGAATATAACACAAGGTTGCCAGATAAACACTAATCCCCTAAATGTATACAGATACAGTAATGATGAATTTCGACCAAAATTTTCTTGGAACCTTTACCTTATCTTTGGGTCGCTATGAAATGTTATACATTTCATCCGATCCTCTGTTCACCTGCACCTTGTCCTTTGAAGCAAGCAAAGCAAAAAATGATGGCAATTGTGTAATCACAGTTTGACTTCCTATCGGTAATAGATTTTATAAATAGAATTATACATAAATCTATTCAGTTCATGCTTAAACAAGATGAAACGCGAAACAATTAGCCTACTACTTCATCGTATTTTTCTAATATAGTGATGTGAAATTTCCCCAACACTTCACGATTATACTATTATTACTATATTATTAAGTTTGCTGCAGGAAGACGTATGGTTCAACGCAACGTTGTATTATCACCCTTGAATAACAAGTAAGATAAGACCAACGGTGCTATAGTTTACTAAAGTCCTGCCATTATTTTAAAATTTTCATACGTTTAAAATATTCCTTCATGTCATTTTTGGTCTCTATTGATAAGTAGCCATATTTATGTTGTTTGTTGCACGTTTAATGTATGGGATGCAGTCACAATGTTTTCATTTCATGTCATACATTGGCCAAATAAAATGTTACCATAAAATTGCAGAAACACGCTAAGATTTTGTGTTACGTGGAAGTGTAATACAATCAATATGACCTATTCGTCATCAAAACGAACTATACAGAAGCTGTTGAGACATAGTCCCTATGCTGTAAAGTTGAGTTCATCACATGCCAGATTCCCCAGCTGAGAGGCATGCAGAACCACCACCTTTGTTTAGCGGATTTTCTCTTCATTATCTAAATGCAGATCAAGGATCGGTAAATTAATTAAACATACATCTGATGATACACACCAGCCCATGCTCTGTTATGAATGTAATACAATATGACCCGCAATGCAGTGCTTGGAAAGCTAATTAGGCCTTTGTCTCAGCAGGAAACAAGTCACTTAAATCAGCGAGGAACGGACTCTAGCCTCATCTCACATGACGATGAACGGTAGTCGACGAAAAAACAGAAAGACACGTTTTAGTAACCACTAGAGGGAAGTGTTGCATTAAACTACCAACGAAACAGAAAACGCGTTATCCATAGATAGTGTACCATAAATACCAATACAAATGAAGTTTGCATTTTGAGAACAAATTACTAATGCATAAATTATAAATGCATTTTTCCTGTTTATTTGGAAGGTTGCTCTGCATGGGAATATATGGTGCTTTCAATTTTTTTATTGAATCTGGGTGCAGGGGGTTTCTTGTTGCTTAATCTCTACCATGTTTTAAGTAAGCAAACGTTTATTTACAATGTAAAGCTGGTAATAAACACATTTTTCTCCTCAATAACTGTTCTGCTCATGCTTTTTTAGAAGAAGAAGAAGAAGGCCATAGAGTGACTTCTCTCGCTTGAGTAGCTTAAAAGTAGTGGAACCTGGGTGTTTTGGGTCTTTCTACGTCAGATACCCTCACCCAGGCAGCTGTTGCTGATCAGTCCACGACTTGCAGGGATTGGCCAGTGAAACCCCTGCAGCCAACCTCAATAGGGATACACCTCCCCTTCCAGCCTTCTGTTCAAAAAGCCGTTGACCAGCCCTTCATAAGTGGCCCTCTTCCTTTTGTAGCCCTCCTCTAGCCAATCCTCCCACGGCAATGTTAGTTCAATCAATCAATCAATCAATCAATTTTATTTTTATACAGCGCTTTTCACATGTTGCCATGTCACAAAGACGCTTT
>JAOVYW010007671.1:0-10665 GCA_025775045.1 Hiodon tergisus
GGCTGGTATTATCGCTAATTTTCTGATGGTACAAGGCCCCCCCAATTCTCTCTGCCATATTGTGACAGGCTCCACGGCCCCCCAGTTCTCTATGCCATATTGTGACAGGCTCCACGACCCCCCAGTTCTCTATGCCATATTGTGACAGGCTCCACGGCCCCCCAGTTCTCTCTGCCATATGGGGACAGGCTCCACGGCCCCCCAGTTCTCTCTGCCATATTGTGAGAGGCTCTGCACAGGTTGGAATGGGATAAACTAAGGACCAGTTCTTTGTTTTCATGAAACTATCTTCATATTATTATAATATAGGAAAAACATTTAGTGAAAAACTGAAAAACTAAAACTAGTGTAACTTTTTCCAGTGTATGTCTAGTGCTATGAACACAATGTTAGCATTACATTGTTTAGAGAGAAAATTATGGTGTTTCAGAGCAAATGAAGTGTTAATTGGCAGAAATTACATTAGACGGGGGTCAGTACAGATGGTGAAGCCTAACCCTTCCTGGGCGACGAATGTGGCCAAAGAGGAGATTATTAAAAATAATAAGCATAAGCCAAGAGAGCCTGTGAAAGTTCATCAACGGTCTGTGTGAGCAAACTAGCCTTATTAGGTGGGTGCTGCTGAAACACTTAAGTTGATGAGGGCCGTCCGGATGGCTTGCTTGTTTACTCTATCAGTGTATCTGCAGTGAAGCAGAAATCATTTGTTTTTCGAGGAGAAGGCCAGCAAAAATCATTGTTGGGTGTTTAACAGAACAGGAGAGGAGACTCGGTGTACGAGGATTTGATCAAGACATGGGGGATAGTCCTTCAAAAAGGCTCTCGTATAGAGAACTCATGGAGTGCTGGTCTTAATTTTTCAATCGATTTACTCTTGCAACTATTGTCTTTTTTACTGCTAAACAAACATATGTCTTGGCAAGCAAATCAGTTCCACAAGCTCAGAATTGAAACCACACCATTTATAAAATAAAGGATGGTCATATGGCTTTTGAGGTGACATATTTTCCAACTGCCGTTGAAAGCAAGTTGGGTAGAAAATATGTACCATAAATGTAAAAACTACCTTTTCCGAGTCGATTAATTTATTATAACCACTTCATGGGGGGGTGAATGGTAGAGACATACAGACATAGAGACAGTCACATAAGGAGGAAAACCATATGTCTGCAGGGAATTGATACAATTGATATATAGCCATGCCTAATTGAACAATTTATTTACTTAAATTTCAGGTTTAGGGACCCATGCCTTCATGATGAAGTTTAAATTATCAGTACATAGGCTGGATCAAAACATAACTCTCCCAAATACAACGGATCATTATCAGATTAAATAATAAATAAATACCAGGAACTCAGCAACTCCATTGTGAGTTGCAACTTCTAACTTTAACTTACAACATTCTTAGAGTGACTTCCTCAGTATTGCGTAGAGGCTTATAGACTTTTAGCAAATCAGTCTATTAATGCGGATGGCAGATATTTAAGTAGTGCTTTCTGTCAGCTTCCAAACCCTTATGATGCTCGAAAAATGTCCTTTTTTATTTGAAAAGACTCCCCGTTTACATTGACGTCAGTGGTTCTCAAAATGAACTTGAATGCTCTTTGATTTTAATTTGATTTAGCGCTTTTGAGAGAAGGGTTCCAGAGGATAACAAATATACTTTTTTTTTAACACAACATCAAAACCCACTTAATATACATTGCGAAAGCTTCACTCTGAGACGTGTCACAATTTGACAGAATAGTCTGTGGGTTGACTTACAGTGGATATAGAATTTAGCATTTGTCTTACAACAAGACAAAACAAGTCATTGACCAATATGTTGCTTCACAATGAATCCGCAGACATTATATCACTCAGACGACTGCATTCATTTTGGAAAGGGGATATCATTCATTTAGGCTAATTTCATTACACGAATGATTTCAGGCATTATTTAGATTGATTGTCCCTTTGCCTTCCCCTTTTAACTGCACAGCCACTTGGATCAACCTTGAAAACGGCCTGGCTGTGTCCCGCTAATGAATCCTGAATTTTATGGGCCATCTCGGGAATTTTAGTAAGCCTTGTAACCTCGTGGTAAAAACCAACATCCGTTTGCCAAACGGAGCTCTTTGGTGCGATCACCGGTAAGATTTCACAGGACAAAATGCTAGCGCCCAGGGTGGTTTAAGGGACAGTGGAATGACGTGATTATAATTCACGTCTTTGTGAGTCACTGAACAGTTTGGCTTGTTAAACTAACAATGAGCGTGTATCAGACATCATCCAGTGGGTGTATTTCATATTTCATTGCTGTGACACAGTATTCACAGATACAAACATGGCAATTGCCAAAAGAACTAATAACAAAAACAAAAAGTTCACTTTAAACCACTTCATGGCAAACAAATTCATTGGCATGTTCTGTGTTGATTTTTTGTACTGCTGAAACAATAACGCCAAATTATCATCCAGAGGACTGCAATAAAATTTTCTTTTATCCAGTTAGCTGCTACTTTGACTGACACAAATTGCATTCTGTTCATCACAGAGGGGACTGGCAATTTCAAATGCCCTCTAAAAGAGCCAGCCAAGATTAAACAAATGACCTCACAATTAAATTGTCATTAAAAGTTGCGTTGCTTTTTTTCTACCCAAAACAGTCTGGGAGCATGCAAGCAATTTTTCATCACTAGGTGAAGGTCAGGGTGCTTACAAAGAACACAGAATATCATAAAAATATCAGCTTTGGTGGGCTTTGCCGCTATAGACAGAAGGGGCGAAAAGGACCCACAGCTTTGGGTCAGGAGTGCCATTAACACCAAATAGGCTGACACGGAATCCATCACACCCTCGAAAAAACAAGGGAGAAAGAGCTCTGAGTTAAATCACAATGATCTCGACCAGACGGCCTTGCAGGCAAATGTCCAGCAGTTTTACCTTGTTTAAAAATGGACACCGGAACGAGGACCCCAATAACCAGGCTTTATGGGAGCAGTGTCTGAAACTCCTCTTTGTGACTGGAAAAGTAAGGACGCCCCACTGCGTAACGCGGTCGCGTTCATTTATCTCTGGGAGCGAGATGCCAGGTGGCAAGGTCTGCACCAGCCAAGAATCATTTATAAACAAACAAATAAACAAGGAGTCTGCTGGGACGCAGGGCAGGAGATAAGAGCGTAAACAAACTCCGGGTCTTCATCTCTTATCTCTGCCTGAAGATCAATTCTGTGTAAAACAGGAAAAACGCAACTAGATCCCAATGGTGAAGTAAACATACTGTAAGTCGCAGTTCAACCCTCATGAATCGATGGACCGATTTTCGGCCTCTTAGATCCGCAATGGGTAAATCCCATTGCAGATGTGGATGGTATTGTAACTGCAATAACGCCTGCCAGCATAGCTCTCAAACATTAGTAAAGCGGTCTGAAACCGCAGTGCTGCTCTTAGATTATGAAAAGCCGAATAAATGATATAAAAAAAAACGTCTGCAGTCGAGTGCTTTGTCGGACCCTAGCAGTCATTCAAACAGCAAAAGAAGGGACAATCTGAAAAGAGGATTCAAGGATGCAAACCGAGTTTCTGCGAGAGGAGTACATGCAAAGAACGACGTGCTCAGTGAGTCTGGGTGTGTACAGTGTACACAGAGACACAGTTGTTGTGTCAGGTAGGGCGCAAGACTGGTATACTTATATATGTCGTTGTTTATTAAGTGTCAGAACAAGACACTCACTAACACGTGCTTCTTTCACTAAAACCATACCCCTGAGTCCCTAGCCAAAAACTGCCCCCCAGGAACCGTCGCCCGATTTCCCACAGTTCCCCATTACGTCACCCCTGTAACATCGAACATACAAAACTCTAAACATAACAACAGTGTGTACCTGCACACCAAACACAGCGCAGGCGCAGGGGTGGCAAAGCAGGTTAAAGAACTCCCTGGTAAATTCCAATCCTGATGGATATGCCCCCCCAATATATATTATAATTACGGCCCTGGTTATTATGCTAAATTACTACTGAATTTTAAGTGCTCCAGTTACTCAGTGTTTCAATCATCAGAGAAGCCACAAGGTTAGGAACATGGCACTCTAGGCGCAGGGTGGATGATCTCTTATCCATGTGATGAAGTATTTTAGCTTCAACTGTGCATGTTAATTGTGAGGGGTCCAGTCATTTATTAAACTGCACTAAATGTGATGACTACCCATTTAACTTGTTGCATGAGACAAGGCAGTGTATTGTCACGTGAGATTGAGGCTTACAGTAAGTTGTAAGGTGACAATGCAGATGAGACGTAATTACGTACACCAATTCCTAACACCATAAACCTATCTTGTCCAGATAGAACCAACTGAATATGAAATAATGAAACCAGAGCGTATGCCGCATATCCCCAGCAGTAGACAGCATTTCCCAGATGATCCAGTAGATGGAGCTATGCACAATGACATACAATGCAGACAGCCAGGAGGGGGGTTCTATCCAGAGAGATATAGCTTTTAGGATATATTCATTTATATAGCCAAAAGTTGACCTTGCTCTGTGATACCACTTATTTCAAATGCTGTCCAGATTTTTGTGGGGGGAAGTGTTGGAAACTCCAGCCCCCCCAGAGCCAAAGGACTGGAGTGGTCTATCCCTGTCCTACTTCCTTGATAGGGTGGGTGGATCTTTCCCTAAACGAAAATTGTTTTTGCCTGTACAACTAGAACCAGGACCCCGTGGGATTTTGGGGTCAACTCAATTCCAGAACAGCCTCTTGAGTCATGCCAAAGTCACTCTTTCCGCCATCAATTTAGAATAAATAATACACTATTGTGAATGTTAGTCAAATGTATTATTCATGACTGTCGAAAGAGTGAACATCCTTTTAAAAAAATATATGGTTTTTTAAATCCCCCACTCTCTCTTTGCTTTCTGTTAGAGTTATCTCTGATCTTGGACATGTGGCTTTTCGCTGTGCGTGCACGCTGATTGACAGGATATTACAATAAGACTTCTTTTTAAAACTTTATTTCTATAATTTCCCTCTGGGCCCAAACCATTAGGAAGAAGAAAGGGAACAAAAATCCAGATTGTCTGTTTTGCGACACTGAATTAAAAAAAGAGAGGTGACAGTGAAAGTTTAATAACTCCTCACTCTGCATTCCATCTGCTCAGTTGATGGTATCGATTTGGACCGGCGTAATTAGCCTTTCCAAATTTCCAAATTGCATTAATGCAATAGTCCCTTCACTAAGTTTAGTCACTTCGACATCAAGTTTTAAAATGACCAGTTACTCGTGTATTAATTTGGCATTGGCGCCAGGCGCGGATCTTCCGTGGTTGCACACCCGCCCCCCCTTGTGATCTGATTGGCCACCCCCTGTGCCCCTCCCAATTTTCATTGGTTCTTTGTGATGTCAATATTGATCGTTTCGAATAGTCACTTTTGATGGCCCCCCAATTTAACTGTTGTTCCCCCCTTGGGCCCCCCACTTGAAAATAATCTGGATCCGCCCCTGGTTGGGCTGGTAAGAAACAAAACACGCCGACATTTCTTCAGCGATTTTCCATCGATTGTGGGGTCCTTGTGAGGAGCGGACCTTTGGCCATAGCCTAGGAGTTTTCATTCACCTCCCAGTATTTCAGTCGCGTTCTGCACTTGCTAATCAATATAAATACTGTCAAAAGACCCCTTTACCACCCACCCATACAGCTGATCATTTATTTTAAAAGACTGAATCTTAAAATCGATTAAAGTGATATTGGTGTAATATTTGTGAGACAAATAATAAACTGAAATATGTTGCTTCCCTGAGTATTCAACACCTGTGCTGTGGAGGTTCCTAGTTTAAATAGATTAAATAAATTGCCCTAACAAGGACAAAATTACCTTACCATTGGCGTCCACCTGTGAACCATTGTAAACCAAATTCCTGTCACATTTTCTAGCTAAAACCCCCACAGGTGAAGGACCATAGGCTGTGAATCTGAAGGAAAGTGAAGACCAAAGAACATTCTATAGAAGTCAGAGAGTAGTAAAAAATAAACGCATAGATTAGGAAATGCATAAAATAATACACAAGTGTTTGGATTTCCCACTGAGCACAACTGGATCAGTAATCAGGTAGTGAAAGCCGTTTCTCACCATCCAGGCACTGCCAAGAAATGGCCGTCCCAAAAAATCTCAGCGCTTAAACAAAAAGATAGGCGTGTGAGAGAAGCCACAGAGAGGCCAACAAATCACTTTGAAGGATTACAGAGTTCAGTGGCTGGGAGAGGAGTAATCGTGCACCAGTCAACCATATCAAGAGCTTTGCATAACACCGGCCTGAATGGGACTGGGGGCAAGAAAGCCATCAGAACGCACGTCTAGAGTTTGCCAGAAAGCATGACACTGATCCAGCTGCGATGTGGGATAAGATTCTGTGCTCAGATGTGGCTAAGATAAAGCTTTTTGGCCAAAACTCCAAGTGTAATGTGTGGCTCAAACTAAACACTGCCCAAGCCTCAAGACACACCATTCCTAAAGTGAAGTATAGGGCTGGGAGCATCTTGCTGAAGGGACGCTTCTCAGCAGGGACTGGGTGTCTTGTTAGAATTGGAGGGAGAATGGATGGAGCAAAATACAGGGAAATACTGCAAGAGAACCTGCTTCAGTCTGCTAAAAAACTGAAGCTGGGGAGGAAATTCACCTTTTAGCAGCACAATGATTCCAAGCACACAGCCAAAGCAACATTGGAGTGGCATTGAGAATCGGTGGCATTATTAGATTGCAGTCCACAAGCATCATCTGAACAACCTAGAGCAAATTTGCCAAGAAAAAACGGAACAATATCTATACCAATATTAATTATGAGTTTCAGAGTTTAAATAAATTATCGAAGAGAACAAAATGTCAATGTACGATTTGTAATAATGTAATTTGAGAGGTGTCAGGGTATATTTTCCAGGGGTCTGAATTCTCTTGCAAGGCTGAGCGTGCGTGCATGTGTCAGTATATCTGGGGCAGAGATTCGACACAGTAAATGGTATTGTTTCCCCACAGAACCTGTGGCTCGATTACATGAGTAATTACCTAAGTTAATCTTTTCAACATTGTATTTGTACATTTAGTATTTTTATTATTACATCAATTCATATAATTGATTGAGGGGAAGAACAAACAATACAGTTAAATGGCTACAATCTTATTTAAATCGATTAATTGATCTGCAACAAATTTCTTCATTATGTAGCTAGAAGGTCGTCAACTCAGGCTCATGCAAGAGCTGGCAGAGATTAATTTAAGACAAAATACGTTGGAATAATTTAGCCACCTGATTTTTTTTTCTGCTAATAATCCTTGCTTTTTTTGGTTTCTCCTTTTTTAACTGTCCTGTTTATTATTATGACATGGATACTTTGTTATAGATAATATACAGATCTAAGAAAATAGCTTTAAAAATATGTACTGGAGAGGAAGAGAATGCTTACTGTGTGAAACCCTTTGTTCATGCATTTTCTAGCATTTAATCAAAGGCACCGATACCCAACACCGCCCTTTGTGAAAAATCTATCTAAACATTATGTTTAATTTACATACATCTTCGCAATGGTTCTGGGGCCCTTCATCCGCTTTTAGGTTCAGGTGACTTCCTGGCAACACAGACTAAGGCAAATCAGATCTAGGCCTATTACACCCAGGCCTGTATGTAACAGAGCTAAATAGAGTAATTTAATTCAGAACCTAAATAGAGTAATCGTTTCTCTCCATAGACACCCGCACGTACACAAGTTAATTGTATTGGTCCTTTGTGTTTGTGATTAGAGAGATGTCTGTGATGTCTGTCTTCTTTTGAATTTCATTGCGGCTTCATGCTGCATCTATTAAAAAAGATTTACCAAACAATTCAGATGTTCTGGTCCTCATTTCATACCCGGTAACCTATTCTTACTTATATTTTAAATCCTGTGACATTCTGATTGGTTTAAGCAGACCTATTCATGACCGAGCTGATTTCCAAAATGAAGTATAAATGTTTCATCCAATACAGACTGAGTTGCAGATAGAAAATGGCTTTCCATCTCCACGGAGATTAGTACACAGGAAAGTGCAAGTTCGCATAGGCTCTTTATCGAACTGGGCTTTTCAGTGGATTCACTTCTGCAGAGAGCTGATCAGCAAGTCCGCTGAGGACTCTTCATATTACAGGAATGCAAGGTGTGTTTCTATGTGCCCTGCATCTTGAGAGGCAGCAAAGTTCTACTGTGCTGCACAAAAGTGCACGTCGCCGCCAGCTGGTGAAACGTGGAATGAACCGTCAAGTGCGAAAGTGTAATGGAAAGGACCTTGAGTTGACAGTATGTGTGATTTTTCAAGCGTGAAACGATTATATTTAATACTAAATTGTTGTTCCCTATGAAACTTCCCATAATACTCATACACTTCCTTATAAACAAAGCAGTTCCCTTTCTGCATTTTTAAGCAGAAAGAAGACTTTTTCTGTCTAGTTAACTAGCAGTGTACGACGGTGCATTTTAACCTGATATATTTTGGCTATATGGAACCCCTTTTTCTACACAGCACTTTGACAAACAGAAACCATGAAATGTGTCAAACACTCCCTGTTTTTTCCCCCATCTCTATCTGCCATCCAAGAATAATTTCAGTTTAAAGGTTGTGTGGATGGTTAGACCATCGAATTAATGAAGGCCCAAGTGCGTCCCGTTGGAATGAACCGCAACAATATCGTCCATTTATTATTATATATTATTACTATTGAGCTCGGCACTTTTGGCAACGGCGGGTGTGGCCAGCAGCGATCGGTCCCTGATCCAGGTGCACGGCTGTAACAGGAAAATCCTTCGTCTCGAGGACGAGGCTGAGGCCGAATTCAACGAGGCATAGAGGGGATCGTTTGTTACCGTCATCTGCCGGCCCTGGAGGGACTATTCAATACAAGAGCCTTTCCTTAACATTAAATAACAAAACCTCTGGCAGAGATTATTTTTATCGTTTCCTACAGTGCGTGGGTCAGCGGTCAGTGGTCACTGAAGTGATGAGAAGCACCGTCCGCGTAGAAAGAAAGGAGTGTGTCAGTAAATAAGAGCTGAGGCTACAAGCTGTGAATTCCAAAGGTAAGTATGCTCAACAGGTACGGTCATCATTGAGAGGACCGCATCTCTAAACGACCCGGCCACACGTATAATGGTATGTGTCGCTTGCACAGCCGGGTGGCAGGAATGCAACACGGTCTAGCTATCGAGATACTTGCTATGATTGCAGACAGCCGTATTTTCACATGCAATGAAATGTTCTATTGGCCTGGCAAAATGCGCTGAAAAAGTAAATAATAAGAATAATGATAATAATGCAAGATATTTTCCAGGGAAGATGTCTTTAGGTGGCAGCGTACGGTGACTACACATTCATAGGGTGGGTCTGGGTTTTCATATTTGAAAAGATCAAATGAGGAAGAGTTGCTTTGCTTCAACAATGTTGTTACGGTTCTTTTTGTGTTTCGTTATGCGACTGGTTGAAAAAGAGACGTGATCGAGATTGATAGACTGGGTGCAACATAATAGCAATGGTGGCACTCAATACGAGAGATATTTAATCACAGCAGAGGTCCCTTATCTGCCATTTGGAGTCTATTAAACTGTAATGGGAAAAAAGCCGACCACAGATCCCCAAAATGATACAGCAGGTTCTGTTTGTTATTAGAGTAACTCAGCTATGATTAAAAATGAAAAAATGAATCCCAAACCAGCACAAATGTGGAGTCTTTATATTGGTCTACAGAAGACCCACTCACAAGGGTTACAGTTGTTAGATTCCAGTTGGTCTGAGGATTATGAACAAAACACAAAACCAAAACCAAAACCAAATTCAAGCACCATGCATCTAACAGTTGGCTACCTCTGGACAAAGTCGACCCCAAGGACACTCCAAGCATATTCAAAGATGTAGCTTTCTCGTTTGAGTAGTCATAAATTATTGCATCCACTCGCTGCAAGCTGGTGATGGCAATTGATTTCTATCTGATGAACCACTTTACGTGGAACAAAATCAATGCAATCAATCAAAACCACCCACAGATGAAGTGAAGGACAACAGAATAGCTTGGCAGCATGGAGAGCTGGGAATACTCAAAAGCACCCACTGGGAATACTCAAAACCACCTACTGGGAATACTCAAAACCACCCACTGGGAATACTCAAAACCACCTACTGGGAATACTCAAAACCACCTACTGGGAATACTCATAAGCATCCACTGGGAATATTCAAAACCACCTACTGGGAATACTCAAAACCACCTACTGGAAATACTCAAAACCACCTACTGGTGGAATTCTTTTGAAACACTGACTTCATTCTGGAAATATTATCTCTTCTTTGTTTAAAGAGGGCACTCATCCACGTTGAACCGGTTACTGATTCACAGGCCAAGCTCGGTTCCTGTTAGAAAACAGGCCTGATTGCCTTGCCAAGGACTGAATCCCAGACCATGCCACACTCTAAAACTATGTCGGATGTTTAAAGTTTTTCATTGAGAATTTCCTCACTTTTATCACTTGTTAACCTGTCCTCTTAAACTATAAAACCAAACTATTGCTACAAATTATAAATATCTTCTCAAAATTATACCCAGTATTGTAATACGAAAACCATAAAGCTTTTATCTCTATTCATCCATTAAAAAAAAATTA
>JAOVYW010007674.1:0-10663 GCA_025775045.1 Hiodon tergisus
TTCTGTGTAAATATCTCATGTTACAACGTGGACACCTGCGGCTTATAGACAAGTGCGGCCTATATATGTACAAAAATGTTTTTCTTTTTAAAGTTAGTGGGTGCGGTGCGGCTTATATCCAGGTGCGCTCAATAGTCTGGAAATTACGGTATGTAGACTTCTAAACTGAGCGGGTGGGATATTAAACGGCAATTGTTTCCCCAGTCTTGTCATAAATGTAATATTTTTAATTTTAGTCATTATTATACTTTTCTTTATTGTATATGTATGGTAGTATCGTTAGTATGTGTACGTGAAGTTTTACATGTATGGCACTACTAAAATTTGTGCGCACGTGGCAGGTTGATGTTGATGGACAATGTGGACCGGCCCCAGTTGTGGAACATCTTTAACCAGGTGACCATGCACTCCCAGGACGTGCGGCACCATCGGTTCTGCCTGCGGCTGATGCTGAAGAACCCAGAAAACCACGCTCTCTGTGTCCTCAACGGCCACAACGCCTTCGTGTCTGGGAGCTTTAAGCATGCCCTCGGTAGGATGCCCCCAGGGCCTGTTCACAGGCCCCCCCTGCTTCTCCAACATGTAACTCTGCATCATGTCAACACCCCTAGTATTTCACTGGTTCAAGTTTCTCAAAGTTTGTCCCTTCTCTGCATATGTTTGTGGTTATGTGTATGATAAGATTGTGTGTTAAAAGATTTCTGCAGTGGACTGACAGTGACATTCTGACTCACTCTCTGTAGGGCAGTATGCACAGGCATTCCGTGCCTACCCCAACGACCCCCTCTACAGCCTGTGTGTGGGTCTTACCTTCTTCCACATGGCTTCCCAGAAGTTTGTTGTCAAGCGCCATCCTCTCCTGCTACAGGTTGCTCTGATCTTTAACACACATTTGTGAAACGTTCAACAAGTCTTCAGAGCCCAGACCTCAGTTCCTCAGTTCAGACCTACTCCTCATTTAACCTTGTGCAAACAATTTTCTGCACTGTTAAGAATGATATGTTAAACATATATTAAGCTTGCAGGAGACTGAAGGAAGTAACCAAATGTTACAAAGTACCCTCCAACGTTATTTACAATATTCTACTTTAATACGATTCAGTGGAATCAACCAAAAAAAATCACCTATTCACATCCTTTTTCAGTACTCTGTGAACCCCCCTAGCAAGGATAACACTACTGAGTCATCTTCTGTAGGGTTTTATGAGATGTTTATGAGGTGAACATATTGGACCATGGGTCCTAGACCATTCCTCCATACAGAACCTTTCAAGTTCCTTCTGGTCCTTCGGCCTGTGGACGGCCCTCTTCAGTTCAAACCCAAGTTTTCCATCTGAGATGGCCATTTCAAACAATAATTCTGGGTTAGTCAACCCTTTCTTGGTTGATTTTAAGGTATACTTGGCGTCATTGTCTTGTTGAAAGTCCATGTGTGGCCAAGTTTCAGCTTCCTGGCAGAGGAACTAGGTTTTTGGCTAAAGTGTGTTAGTACTTTCTAAAGTTGATTCCATTTACCTTAACAAGAGGTCCAGGACCAGTAGGTTTTTTTTTTTTTACAGAACTCTTCCATAATGCTTACTGGTATGGAGATGGCATCTGATAGTAGCGTTGGAGACTGTACTCGGTTATGTAGATCTCCAACTCTGGCCTTGGATCTTCTCTTGCCTCCAAACCATCTGCCTAGGTGGCAAGGTTCATCCGTGTCCTCTACCAGACGAATTTACCACAATTCCATTGACCTTATAGTGGAAGGTGGGCAACCTCCTCGTTTTTTTGTGGCTTTTCCCCATGGTGATGGATGAAAAATTGGCTTTAGATACATGTTATCTCATTTGCACACCCCAGTGAAAGAGGGAGCCATGGGAGGCCACAATACAGTTTCTGAAGACTGAGATAAACTTAAACAAGTAGCATGTTAATTGAGATTTTTGTTTAGATTTTATTTAGCAATTATTAAGGGAGTGAATAATTGTGACATAGCAAACCAACTCAGAGGAAACTGTTATGAAACTCATTGACCTGTAACTTCATGGTCTTTTGATTTATTCATTTATGCCCAGACCACTTAACCTCCTTTCAATTTAGGCCATATTTTCTGGTGACCCTGACCATTACTGTTCACAGTATTGGATTATGTACTGATTTCAGTCTTTGGAAAACCTTACAGCAACTTTACAGCTGCTCCTGTGTTCCCTAAATTTCAGGGCTTTGCCTTTCTATGGCGCTACGTAGAGCTACGTGGGCACTGTCAGGAGAGCCTGTACAATGTAGGGCGGGCGCTGCAGCAGCTGGGGCTGGTTCACCTGGCCATCCACTACTACCAGAAGGCCCTGAGTTTCCCTCCGCTATCTCTTGAGGTACCTGTTCAAAGGTTTTGTGCCCAGGCACTCGCTGTCTCCACATGGTTTATACCCTGGCATACATTGTCAACAGGTCCGGTTTACTGCTATTCTCTTTAATAGTATGAATTTAGTATTTAAGTATTGTAAGTACTTAATGCACTGTAGTTTCTGGTTGGTGCATTGCAAATCCTTTGAAATCCTCTGTGTGTGTCTGTTAAGCATGCTGCTGGTCATCTCAACATATGTACCAACTACAAGAATAGCATATTTCGTCAATTCTTTCAATGTAAATTGGAACCATATTAAGCTACGATAGATTTTAATGTCATTTTTAGTTGCATACAATGGGAGGGGGGACTTTAAGAACAGGAAATGCAGTACCTACTCACATATTGACCCCAAAACACTGCAGTTTAAATGCACCACAGTGACAGCAACATAGCGTCTAATTGTGAATCACTGACCCCATACAATGCCACTGCAGCAAAAACAAAGGCAAATGGCCTGCTTATGGACTGTTCTGTGATTTGTCACAAAAAAAATAAAACCTAGCCATCCTTTCAGTGCATCTCTCCTCCACTGTCTGTCTTTCTGCCCACAGGGAATTGACGATGATCAGGTGAACCTGCGCAGAGAGATTGCCTACAATCTGTCGCTCATTTACCAGGCCAGCGGTAACAAGGAGATGGCACGCCATCTCCTCCACACCCACTGCTCCATCTGAGGTCTCCTCTCTGACCTGAGCACCATCACAGTGCCTCCTCTGCAGCTGCTCCCACATGTATGCAGCCCCTTCACAGGCCCTGCTCCATCTGAGCACCTCTTTTACAAACCCTGGAAGCTGGACCTAGGTGGAGATCATGGGTGGGACAGGAGAGGGGAACAGGACCAAGAGAGACGGGCGGGAGAGGGAGGACCAGCTGCCCACTGCTTACACCAATGAATCCTGGGAACCCTCACAAGACACTGGAACACAATCCAGTGACCCCACCCCTACTGTGTATCACTTTTCTTAGCCATGGGTGCCACTGTAATGTTATCTGGATATGACAGAATTTTCTGGCAGGTCTAGTTCTATGCCCACAGAAAATGCAGCAGTAGTCATGTTGAAATAGTTCCATAGTATCTGTGTTTATGTTTACTTTTGTGAAAAATGCTATTTTTAAAAAAACTTTTTAAATAAATTCATTGTATTCACTGCCAAGGTGTCCATGTACGGTTTTGGAAATTTCACTTTGGTTCAGTTTATTAAAAAAATAAAATAATAATTGGTAACATTAGCAAAATATAGATTATTTACGTGTGTGTACATTTTCTGAGAAAACACTGAATACTATCTGTAGATCTAATGTAAAGTATATTATTATTTTGACACATTCTGCTTTACTTTCTCTAAGAGGATTAAAATACAAAGTTCAATGCTATGTCACAGCGCCCCTAGATGCCAACTAGGAAGTTTATCTGGGCCAAAAAGTGGAAAGTTAGATCTGGTGTTCCACAAGTTTTGGTGTTGGACCCCCTTCTTTTTTCCCTACCTCTTGGCAATGTTATTTATAAATTTATAAGCACAAAACAAATACATTTTCAATGATATGCAGGTTTTAATCTGGTTGTAAATATTGAGATTGAGATATCTGGGTCAATTGTTATGACAGTGTCTTTAAGCAAATCAGGAGCTATCAAAACTCATTATTTTTCATGCTGTTACTGTGATATTTAGGCCTTGGGAACATCATTTTGGTTTTCCTATAATATAATAAAAGAATATTATATGTCAGCCAGTGTTTTACATCCTTGAGGCAGGATTCTATATTTGGCAATATGCAGGTCCTGTGCCCTCTACATACTGTGCCTATAAACAGTATTCACCCCCCTTGGATGTTTTTATATATATTTTTAAAAAAAATTGAATCATAGTGAACTTCATTTGACTTCTTCGACGCTGATCAACAGAAAAAGACAAAAGTCAAAATACATTTCTAGCAATTAGTTTATATTTATAACAAATATTAAACATAATTGGTTGGATAAGTATTCACCCCCTTCAAGTCAGTATTTAGTAGATTACAGCCTTGAGCCTATGTGGATAGGTCTATGGACACTGCAATTTTCCCCTGTTCTTCTTTGCAAAATTGCTCAAGCTCTGTCAGGTTGCCTGTGGATCGTGAGTGCACAGCCTTTTTCAAGTCCATACACAGATTCTAAATTGGGTTGAGGTCTTGATTCTGACTCGGCCACTCCTGGACATTAACTTTGTTTCAAAACAATTCTTGTGTAGCTTTGGCTGTATACCTGGGATCGTTGTCTTGCTGGAAAACAAGTCCCCATCCCCAAGTCTCCCAAGTCTCAGTTCTCTTGCAGACTGCATCAGGTTTTCCTCCAGGATTTCCCTATATTTTGCAGCATTCATTTTAGCCTCTACCTTTACAAGCTTTCCAGGCCCTGATGCAGAGAATCATCCCCACAGCATGATGCTACCACCACCATGCTTCATGGTTGGGATGGTGTATTTTTGGTTATATGCGATGTCTGGTTTGATGGCCAAAAAGCTCAATTTTGGTCCCATCAGACCATAGAATCTTCTCCCACCTGCCTTCTGGCAAACTTTAACTGATATTTCCTTTAATTATTTTCTTTCAATAGTGGCTTTCTCTTTGCCACTCTCCCACAAAGCTGTGACTGATGAAGAACCCGGGAAACAGTTGCAACATCACAGTCACTGAAGCTTGTAAGTCCTTCAGAGGAGTCATAGGTCTCTTGTAGGCCTCCCTCACTAGTCCCCTTCTTGCACGGTCACTCAGTTTTTGAGGACAGTCTGCTCTAGGCAGATTTACTACAGTGCTATACTTTTTCAATTTCTTAATTATTGACTTCACAGTACTCCAAGGGGTATTTAGGGACTTGGAAATGTTCCTGCATCCATCCCCTGACTTATGTTTATGAATAACCTTTTCACGGATCTGCTTGGAGTGTTCTTTTTGTCTTCATCGTGTTGTTTTTCCCAAGATACTGACTCACAAGTAAGTGGACCTTCCAGAGACAGGTGTATTTATAATCACTTTAATCAAATCACTTTGACTGTGCACAGGTGATCTCCATTTATTTAACTGAGTAAATTCTACAACCAGTTTGCACAGTGATGAGTTAGGTGAGTTGCATTAAAGTGGGTGGAAACTCATGCAACCAGTTTTTTTGAGTTTAATATTTGTTATTTTGACTAATTGGTAGAAATGTATTTTGACTTTGATATGAGTCTTTTTCTGTTGATCAGTGTCAAAAAAGTCAAACGATGTTCATAAAATATATAAACATCAAAGGGGGGTGAATACTTTTTATAGGCATTGTAGCAGTGGGAGAGTAAGTGAAGAGCAAGGGACCTAGGAACAAACCCTGTGGGACACCACACCTAACTTCAGTTAATACATTTTTAAAATACATTTTGCACTAATTTAAATCGGCCTGTTAGGAGAGAGTACTTTGGTTGATACTAATATCGCTGCCATGGCTATTCAAAAGGATCTCTGGTCAATGGTGTCAAAGGCAGTTCTAAGACCAAGAAGCACTAGTGCAGACAGAGTTATTATCCGAGGCTATAAGGATATCATTGACAACTTTAATAAGTGCTGTCTCTGTGCTATGGCCTGCATGAAAACTGACTGAAAGGTCTCCTAGGTGTTGTCACCTTCTAAGAACGCAGTTAGCTGTTGAGCAACAGTTTAAAGTATTTTATACCAAAAAACCCCAAAAAATAAGGTTAGATGTTGCTCTGAATTTATTTAGAAATGTCAATTCCAGATTTGGTGCTTTTAAAATGATTATGACTACAGCTAATTTAAGGGATTTGGGATATTATGATATTAAACATAGGTGTGGAAGGAAGTACAGGAAGGAAGCTGTTACATGCTCTTGATTTAGACGACGTAACTAATCTTCCGAATTCACCTATGACTATATGGGAAAAATACTCAAAATATGCTGCCGGTGCATTTTCACGTACTGGCATGAAGAAGTCGAGAGATTACTACTGTGATTTATCGAATATTTTGATTGAAAAGAGTAATGCGTCGTTAATGGTGTGGTATTGGGGGACAATTAAGCAATCTACTAAGTGACTATTCTTTAATTTAGCAACTGCAATAAAAATAAATCGAGCATTATTGTCAGCTTCCGCGAGGTTAGAAAAACAATTAGAGCAAGCAGATGTTACCGCATGCTTGTAATTTGGCACACAAGGCAATGTACCTGCCGTTTTGCTGAACGTCCATTTTATGTCAGGTTAGTGTAAACGCTCGAGTGTGGTCAGTTAGTTTGTTACCGATTATTATTTCATCCGTCAGGTGGCATTATTGTTATTGTATTGACTAATAGCTACAGAGCCAAGTCAGGATCTGCGGGTGCCAGAGTAAAATCCGTTAGGCATACACCGCAAGCTAGAGAACACCGAGGAGATGACAGTCACAGCACCTGTTACACACAGACAACCACTCAATGTGGAAAATTTCGCCAAAGCCAATCCAACTAACTCGCAAATCTTTGGACAATGTGGAAAAAAACCAGAGCACCCCGGAGGAAACGCGCATAAAGACAGGGAGAACTTGTCGGAAGCAGTGCCTGCGCTGACAGTTAACAAGATTGACAGCAGTAACCATGTTATTCGAAAAGCATCTTATAATTTTTATAGTTTATTATTAATATTTTACTTTAATTTAACCATTAAGTTAAAATGGTTAAAAAACGGTTTTAGAAATTAAACTTCAAGTGAAATGGTCAATATGTTAAGCTTGCCCCCTTAGGTCGAATACATAAAAAAAAAAAAGTTTTACTCCTCTCTCTCCACATCAGTTTTACAGCCACAAAATGTAGTAAGGGTTGTGGCATTTTGTGTCCTGTTCTGTAGACTTCATGACGTCACTGGCATGTAACTATCCTGTGGTAGTAAGAAGCAACACCGTAGTGGAACAATTCAGTTAAACTCAAATTCAAAGCACTACGCTTTGCTACGATTTATTTGGGTTTTTCACCTGTTCACGCTATTTCACTATAGAAGACAAATAAAGTAGGTATCATACTAAATATATAAAGTAGGGAAGTAGGTATCGTACTTGGATCACATCAGTTCCTGAGTCATGTGGTTTAAAAGAATGGTCCATTATTTTATAGGGGGAGTTTCCCTCAGAGTTAAGAGGCTTTAAGATTTGCTTTGATTTGGATAGATTCTATTTTTAGAGCAGAAAACAAATAGAGCTTTATAAAAATGTAAAGTTTAAGGTTTTCAAAATGTGTTACGTTTATTTCTAAATAAAATTGAATGGATACGTTAGGGGAAATGTACAGTTGGTTTTAAAACGTATAAAGGGGGCTATTTTAGTCAAAAACAAAGTGTATTATCAAAAAATTATCTGAGTGTTTAGTGAAATGTTAGCTCCAGTATTGGTAGAATGGCCCTTCTGGAGTAATTCGCTTTTCAATTTTAAAAATGGTGACCTATAGTTTGGCCATGTGTTTGTTTAAAGGTAGAACAGGCCTTCAAGGGGTGTTTTTTTTATTGCTGATTAGCATTATTTATGTTTCGTATATATACAATTCGATAAGAAAATATTAACATAAGTTTAACTGTCATAAATAACAATTTAAACGCAACAATTATGTCTGATTTACGACCATTTCTCACTTTAGAGTGTTCTTTAACATGTACATTAAAATGTTTACCCGGTATTTGCAGTTTATACGTTCATTTGACTGGGTGGATCAAAGTTAAATTTTAAGTTGGTGCATTAAATAAGCGGATATTTATGCAGGCTATTTTCAATACGTTGGCTTGTACTAGATCTACGAGGTCGTGGTCAGTATTTCTGCATATACACTGCTTAACAAAAATGAAATTATTATTTATATAATTTGAAATAAAACTGAAATGTTTAAACTAGCATTTAATTTAATTTTGCTTTAAAACTGAGTCTACGCAGAAGGATAGTCCTAAAAATCGTCCTGATACGGTTATTTCCTATAACCTAATTTATACTTGTATTAATAATTAAACTTGCACAGTTCATGATGTTTTTTTAATCAATGTAAAACTTTTTTCTGTGTTTGTTAATGGCTTATCAAAGAATTCTCCTGACGGACTGCAATCATTTATACCAAGCAAAGGGTGAAAGGACGTTATAGTATTCAATTTATTACAGGAAAGCAATGCTTCAACATATAGATTCAGTGTGTCACTCATATTCCACTAAATTTAATTTAGGAAAACAGGCCCTCATAGTAATGAGCCGGAGGCACTAAAGCAGTAAGTCCGACACATTACACTTAAACACAATCATTTCATTTTGTGACCACTGGCTTGCACACTTGAATTAAAAAGGGGGTAAAGCAAACACAGTTTAGCTGATACAAATCAATTAAGATGCCAATCAAGTCTTTGGCTACATATAGTTGTTATTACCAATAATTAAATTAAAATCATTGACACAGAACCCCCCCCCCCCCCGGAAAATACAATAATAATTAAAAAAAACTGTTGGCACGCACTGGGAATCTCCGCTTTGTTTTAATAAAAGTGACCGATAATAAGAATTATTTTGTATTGTGAACATTCGAGAGTGCATTCGAGATCTGAATATTTCGCCGTTGTTTCCAATATGCAAGTGTGGTCTTTGTTTTGCTCCAAAAGGGGAAAAGCCGAGTTTCTTGGAAATCCACTCTACCCCGCCCCCTAGCCCCCTATCTTCCACCCCCACCCCTACCTACTTTTTTCTCCCTCCCTCTCCTCTCTCTCCGGGCTGGGTCTATCCCTCCTCAGTCACCGCCTCCCTGATCGTTTTCGGCCTTTCATTTTAGTCCTGTAAACACCTAACGAAATGTTTAACGGGATATAAAATAAAAATAAATGGTTATTGATGTAATGGAGTCCATTGCCTTTCCTTGTACAGTTTTACATCAGCGACGAGACTGAGCATGGCTGGTCTGGGCTCAATACCCGAGAAGATGAAACGGAATACACTGGCGTCAAGAGGGAGCTGCTATTGATGCAGTAGCGGAAACAAGGCGGATGTGGGGCTATATTTAATAAAAAAGATGGTCTGAGGTTTATTTATAAAGACTGGTCAAGCTAACGTATCACTTCAATCCAACACAATTTTGGAAACAGAACGGTTTAAAATAAGGGACGACTTATTAATTTTACCACCCTGAGCCGACGGTGCTGCTTGCCGAACATAAGTCGTGGCAGAGGGGGATACTGTGCTGGCGTATGTGAGCGTTGGATTCTGTCTGTGTCTCGACAAACCCACGGCAGGGCTGGGCCAAAGCATTGTGTCATCCGCGACCCTTACGGTGTTTGGGAACTACAAAGAAGAAATACTGTGTGTCTGGATTTTGTGCATAGAAATCACCCGAAGCATCCTAAGCATAGCGGCGCAACTAGCTCGCACCGTGCGTTTTATTTCTCTCCACACATTGCATTCCTGGGAGGGTAAGTGGTGAGGTGTATGCTTACGTAATGCATTACTGACTAATTTCGATTTAGGCTAATTTGTGTTGCATTTAAACCAGGGGGTTGTTGCGAAGGTTGATGCCGGGGACGAGTTTGTTTATTATACCGAATATGCTGATGATGACCATTAGGAAAATGTGTAAATCCATAGTTAAATGCAGTGATATATTAGGTAGACTGCTTTAAAACAACAACAATTGAGCTATAGGTTGCTATGCAGCCTTAATGCTAAGCAAATGGGTAGAGATTACATTAATGCCAAATGAAGAGGGAATTCCCCAAGTCGGGACATCGGTGGTGGCGTCCTATAATCTCATCTGTGTCCAGTTCACTCTCAGCGATGCTCGCTAAGTATGATGAATTTCGTAGGGTGTGTAGACCTGGCCCATATAAACTGATCTTGGGCATGTAATTGATTTGCCTTTAAGAAAATAGCCCAGAGTTTATATCTATCAATCAATATGTGTTTTTATCAGGCAACTACTGGCCAGTTTTCACACCCAGCTGTCCATCTGTCTTAATTCATAATCAGTCCTGTCATAACGACATTTAAGTGGCAGTTATCATAGTCTTTTAATATAGCAGGATGAGAGTGAGAGTGACAATATGCCTATGGCCACAATAAGCTGTCAGTGCCGGAAGATCAAAGCAGCCTAAAGGCGCACTAAGAAAAAAGTTAGGTTTCTAGTCAGCAGAGCAATGATGAGTCTAATGAGGACCGTTCTGCAGCCCCAGTATCCCCCCTTGTCCCCTCCACACACACACACACACACACACACACACACACACACACACACACACACACACACACACACACACACACACA
>JAOVYW010007676.1:3597-17827 GCA_025775045.1 Hiodon tergisus
GCTTCTGTTCTGTGGCATTGTGCTGACGGTTCTCAGCCCGCTTCTGTTCTGTGGCATTGTGCTGACGGTTCTCAGCCTTCTTCTGTTCTGTGGCATTGTGCTGACGGTTCTCAGCCCGCTTCTGTTCTGTGGCATTGTGCTGACCCGTGATGGGGAGGAACTTCCTGGTGCCACGCTGAGACCAGGCAACGCACACGTGACCAGGCGACGCACACGTGACATGACCAGGCAACGCACACGTGACCAGGCGACGCACACGTGACCAGGCGACGCACACGTGACATGACCAGGCGACGCACACACTATTCTGATGAACTTCAGTTCTGAGATGAGATGCAGTTTCTCCAACTGCAGAAGCTGGTGCAACTACATCCACAAAGCACAAAGAGCTGGATATTAAGATGGTTTAGCGTATGTATTCAAAGCTAATCTTTTCCTTAAGAGGAGCATGTTAATGCCATATTTACACTCCTGTTTAAAGGGTGTAAGGTATTTAACACAGCTGCTGTTTACGCAGTGAAGAAGGAAAGCCCTGCGGTGATGAACCACCCGTCTCACGTCAGGTCAGGATTGCCTAAATGACTCGACCACCTCATTGGTGTTAAGGAATCAAACGTACATACACTAAATAAACCCTAGGATCAAATAGATTCAAACATTCCATTACACCGAGGGGGGAGGAAATTGCAAATCATGGAGAGGGCAAATTAAAGGTTTTGTTTTCTTACCACCCATTCTCTGCCTACGAGCCTCATCCATTACACAGACACAGACCAATAAAAGCTGAATAAGTCAGACACACGTGGGCTCTGTTTGGACACTCTTTGTCCCTCAATTTCTCCCACTGAAATCTGCAAAAAGAGGTTGCCCCAAAGCACAATACTGTAGCTATTTAACACGGAAACAACAACAATTTAACAACCTGAATTTTACCACTTGGCTGCCTTGAAAGAGCGAATTAGCTCTCCACTCCAACAAGCCGCGCTCGAAACACTAAGTGAAATAATGGAAATTATTAAATAATTTAAATCCATTAAATCTCAGGGATGGCCAGAACATTAAACAAAAGCATTCAGATCACAATCACTTGACTTTCAAAGTGTGAAAAACCGCTCCATTAAGGTCTTTAGAGCAGCTCAGCACAGGCAATGAATCAGAACTGGAACCGTTTGGACTGAGACTGTTTGGATTGGGACCATTAGCGCAGAGTGGACTAACACCTTGGCTGTCATCGTGGTCTTCTGAACCGATTCTCACTCCTATTCCGACACTTTGGTTTCTCACAAACATGAGCATACGGAACAATATATCTGCATTCTAAATAAACATATAAATTAATTTAATTGCATTAGATATATCCTAGTTATTTTTAAGTAAAACAAAAATTACATCTCATAAACACTGTCAGCCACAAACTCCAGCCGGCTAATGGACGTTACTGCCCAGCTCAACACATTCCACAAAGGACACCGTACCTTATAGAATGCAGCCTTATACAAAACCCTAGCCCTCTTTACACTAAATGCAGTGTTGAGCTGCCGTATTGGCACCACCTCGACCTTAACCTGAAGCAGGGGAAATCGAAAACATCCCTGTGAATGAATTACATATCCGGGTGACCAGTTTTGTTTGTTGTCGTTTTTTTCCACATTCGAGGGAAACTATTAGTAAGTTCAACAGTCTATACGTGTATTTAAATGGAGATCCCTTTAGCAATATGAAACACACTGTACACATGAGTACAGTAGGCAAGGCACTGAACATTTTAAAATTCCATTGTGATGATATGCTCCACAGTCCATTTATTGAAGAAAGCTCAACAAAGAAACAAAAAAAAAACACGAAGCTGATCTTTAGGTAGAGAACACAACTGACACAGCATATTTTCCTGCATGGATATTAATCATACACGACACAAGCTATTGCGATACAAAACGTTTTGCAAGTCCTAGTGAAAGAAAAAAATAGCGAGTCGATGTTACTGAAATCAGAGCGCGTAGCTGCGGTAGGCAAGGATGGAACACGCTCTCAATAAAAACAAATACTGTCGCCATAACATTCTACGGAAATGCATGATGCCCACGTTTCAAACTGGCATAATCTAATTATCTAATGGGCAAATATGTTAGAATTATTTTTTCAGGCGACAGCTGTAAAATGCTCTTTTCTAGAGATTGAAACTGCTAACTAAAAACACTGCTAGATAATTGAGTACTGGGTGATCTGAGCGCGACATGGGTTCTAGGTGAAAGCGTGCATGCAAAAATATATAATGGACTATTGGTAAACGTTAAAGTGAAATAGACAAAAACGGTGTGTTAATTGTTGTCACCAACAGTGACGAGGCATTAAAAGTAATACATGTGTATAGAACTTGGGGTATTGTTAGGGACTAGTTTAGAGAACGGTTGGCTTTACATTTTCTCGACGAATTTGCCGTTGGTGGTGGCATTCGGAAAATCAGTTCGGTAATCAGTAATATACCACCGATCAATTATTCGTACAGTAATGCAGTTCGCTGTCAGTTCTAAAACCGATCACTTTGATTTTTCATTTTTTGATAATTATTCGTCGCCCGCCGGCTAATAGTTGTACAACTAATATTGCAATCACCGTCAATAACAAATAAACAGCGGTGAGATACTGTAGCCTATTTGACCTGCTGAACGCCGTACATCAGGTCAAAGAATTGTACTTCATAGCGAAATATTTCAGCTTGCTACTTGTTGAGTGTGTTATTTAAAATAGTAATAAACGGAAAACAATTTCCATCAGAAGGAGCGAGGGTCAAAAGCCGATGAGTTTTGACCCAGCTACTTAAACAAGGGTTGCTGCCTGAGTAGGACTGAGATGTTAAACTGATAATGGTAAAGGGTAACTAGCTAAGGAACCGGCTAAACAACAACATTTAAGTTGTTTCGATTCGCTCGGATTCTATCAGTTAGTATTGCTATTTCCAACCAACCCTGCTCTAAGGGCTTACCTTTCCGTACACCTTTGGCAACGCTGATTCTGCAGAGCTTCGCCGATTGCGGTGCTGATGCATTCCCGAAGCCACTCTGCTCTCATTCTCTCCGCGGAGCGTTTGCCCACTAGTGTCGGTATCCATTCCATTCCGCTCTTCGTCGGCGTTCACCCACGAAAACCCCCGATCCTGCGGCAGCATGAATCGTTGATCTCGATGAAGCCGGAGCGTGGAAGAAAAAGACCCGGGAACCACAATTAACAACAGACATATTGTAAATCGAAGAGGGGGCTTCATCTTGAACGACTGTCTTGTCGCCATGTTTGAATGCTGTCCTCGATCTTCTGCAAGAGCGCCTTGGGGTGGCGAGTAGAAAAAGTGTTGTGGGCTGTGGGAGGAAAGCCAGTTTCCTAATTTAACATACGTAGCATTATTTTCCCGATTTTTTTTTGTTTGCATGGCGTTAGTTTTGTTTTTTAAGGTCAATATAGACTATACTGTCTCCTGTCCGACACCAGTCACTTAGTTGTTGTACTAGTGTCCTGTCATTACCAGTAAGGTAAGATCTAAATCACGTTAAAAAAACAACATTATTAAGTTGCAGTAGAAGGCAAAATCCACGAATGAACATATGAACTGTACACACTGTTTTGTACCGCACATACTCGATTCAACTGCAGCTCGGTAAACGTTCGTGAAGAAGTTAAATACGTGAGACCCAGAGCAGCTGAAGTTCGGGCAGAAAGCCAACATGCTTTTGGTTTGCGGTGGGACTGACTCAGCATCCTCGTCGTTCCTAGTTCACCTCAGTGGTGTAAAAAGAATAACTGGTTTTCGTGGTTACACACTTAACGGTGCTATATAAAAATTGGTCTCCCCATTTAGGGTACGACATTGAATGCCTAATGCAAGCCAGATGTCTTCGTATTTATTACTTTATAAACGCCATAGACACCCGAGATCTACATACCGACTCAACCGAAAGTCTGTAAAGTGGACTGTGTATAACGATAGCGCTGCGCTGTCAGGATCTAAAGATACAAGCTTTAGGTTCAAAGCAGCTTAATGTTGTCGTTCAAAATAGGCCTGAGGAGATTTGCTAATTCTCTAATTGAATGTATGGAATTAAACGTATTTAAATACATTAAGTATTTTGTCAAAACTAAGCATCTCGTTAAATTTAAGATTATAGTGTTAAACTACTCTAAAATGTATTACATGACTGATTGAAAATTCAAATGTACACTTTGAGGAACACCAGTGTGAAAACTAATATAGGGACCAATATTTTAAAATGACCGTTTTATAATAATGGCAAATTTTTTTAATTTTTAAAAACGTAAACTCTTAGGATCGCTTTAGACTTTAACAGTTATCAATCTCGGCTCTCTCCACCCCACAGACCATTAAAACTGAAATAGCCAACTTCTAACAAGGTTAAAAGGTTGGTGTTTCGTGCCACATAATTTTTACATAAGTAGAAAGCATTACTGGCCATGTTAGTCTATAGGAGATCCATTCATTCTATTACGTGGATATGTATATAAAAACGGTCAAGTTTAAGATGATGTAATCACGTTATTTTTGACAATTACATTAAAAGACATTCATTACTACAGGATGGTGGTTTCCAGTTCCAGTGACCCACGTCGTATTCGTTACATACTCTCCTCTGCTGGTTTTCATTCCAACTGTTCTCTTAAATGAGCGCTTAAACTTATAAATATTTTAAAAGATATTTGCCATAATTTTCAGTGAAGATATTCAATACAAGGGCTCGATTTAGTAACTAACCACTCCACCAGAACAAAAACCAGCTGACGTAAGGATACACAAGGACTGGGAACTGCTGCTCGAGGAACTATTGGTTTCATTCATCTATTTTGATGTTAAATGCGATGGCTGTATTGACTTCATCAGTCACAGATTTGCCCAGATAGAAAACGGGTGACCAAAAGCAAATTAGGTACAAATGCCAAGCTGGTGTCATGGGTCTGGTACGATATGCAAAAATCTCCTTGCTTAGATAAATGAAAAATTTAAAAAACCAAAGTTAAAAATCCTTGTACAAGTTCACAGCAGTACACCAATGGAATGACGATGTGTTGACAGGGAAAATGAAAGGGACGTTGCCGTGGGAGATGCTGGAAGGCCTGCAGGTGAGGAGTTCCAGTGGTGACATGGAAGAAAAGGCTAGCCGCACCCCTCTTGCTTTACAGGGGGCTTGCAGACATTTGTAGACCAATCTTCCTGGCCTCAAATCTCGGGTTTATGGTGTAAAAAAATGTTTTTTTTTAAAATCACAAGCAAAGTGACCATCTTACCAAGCTCTTCAGCAGACAGAAGGAGCAAAAGTGCTGAGCAAGCACTCTCACTTCCTCATTCGTTCAGTCCCGAAACACAACGCCCAAGGCCAGCCATCGTTCTCACGCTCTAAACACTGCAATTATTCCAGTTGTTCTCTTTTCTGGCCTTAATAAGGCTGATTTATACAGGCATCAAACAAAGAACTTAAACCGAACACTGACCGAGGCACAACATTTAACGTCTTCGGTCTGGCGAAGGCTCTGAGGCTGACGTTACACATAATGACACTGTAGGGTACTGTCTGCACAAAGCTGCCTCTTGTCTAAGGAAATCCCTTGGGAACCTGTCTGTAGTGGTGTTCCACTTTGCCATTGTCCTACTCCTCAGTCAAAGAAAGTTCCTATTCAAATTCACACAGTTCTGTGGCATGCTTGCAAGAGTCCAATTGAAATTCTAAGTGACCTCTTTCCAGTTTCACAGTAAAAAAAAAAAAAAAAAAGCATCTCATGGATTTCATTTCTTTTTGGAATTAAAAAAAATAAAATAAAAACTTATCCTTGAACCAAGTCATTACTGCCTTAATTTGAAACACAAATACTGTACTAAATTGTTCACAGAGCAGTACTTAAGGTCAATCCTTACTGTCATTACATCATTACTGTCAGCCAAATTTACGAACTTATTTTCATGTCTGCATTGTCCCCTGTGTAACAAGAAACAGGAAACCAGCTGACACTCTCAAAATCTATACAGATAACAAAGTTACCTCCAATGGATGATTAATGTACCCTCTGCCAAATGTCCCGGTCCTCAGAAATCCAATGCTACACCAAGGTAGAACAAAGAGGCCTACGGGTTAAAGGTTAAAGGCCAACGGGTAAAAGATTAAAGGCCTATGGGTTAAAGGTTAAAGGTTAAAAGCCTACGTCTGTAGCAGCCAAGCAGCTAACCTGATGCTGAAGGTCAGACGAGTTGGTGTCGACACAGCGGTGGAAGTAGCTCCTGTAGCCGTCGAGGTCGTCAGCGGTCAATATGGACCAAAACGGGGAGTGCCACAGGTAGAGGTTCCACAGCTGGTCCAAGTTTCCAGGGGTGACGTTGAAGCAGACGACATCCTCTCTGCTTTGCCCTCCAAGCACTGGTAGAGATACCTGAGAGAAACGTGCATATCATCAATGTGTTATCAAACATGTTCAAAAAAGTGTTCATAACCAAATTTAAAGCACATCCATGTGAACTTGATTTTGTTGGTCGCGAACCTATACATGTTAAAACAGAAGCCTAGAAAATGCTTCAGTAAACTAATCCCACTTATAATTTAGCATTACAAAATAGTGTAAACCAGCGCCACCTATCGGTAAACCCTAAGAGAAGCGGAATGTTTCCTCAACCTATTTCTCATTTACAAGCGATTTTTTAGGGGTAGATTATACCATATGCATGAGCATAAATCACCCGACAGTAATTTTAAATTATTTTCCATTTTATTTTAAATTAAACAATAATTTTCAGAATAATGGGGATAGTCTAATTTCCAATATTAATTACAGGTGTTAGAGTATTGATAGCAGCAGTTTAATTCGGTTTTAAATGAAACTCATTATATAAAATTTTACTGCACCATTTCCATCAGAACTCAGAATCCAACTATTTTTAACTGTCACTGACTATTTTAACTGTGACTATCTGTGAAAGATCACGGCAAGTACAAAAAAGCTCGTCGTAAAAAATACAGAATATAAAAAATATGTTTTTGTCAGTTAGTAATGCTAACAATTTCATTTAGTATTCGTAATATTTCGGTAATATCTACCCTAGCGTAACGACAGTAGTCGGACACGATAACATCATTACTGAAGCGTCATTGTTTGTTATTCGGCCTTAAAGTTTTAACTGAAACCGAGTACCTCCTCGCGGCGTTTAACGGCTTGACTCCAGAACACCAGTTTAACTTCCACTCCAGGCAGTCGACTCGATAATAACTGGCAACACACTATTTTAAAAATATAGAAACGTTTTACGCTATCCCCATTGCTTATACTGTTATAGGTCTCATTAGAAAGGTAGCTAACTGTATGTAATAATGACAGAAAAAATAATGACGTTGACTGGAAAAGGGATGGACAGTAAAGGAGCGAAAATAAAAGCGACCAAAGAGGTCAGGAAACTGTCCGTTTTCACTATTGGTAAAATGAGTATAGTGTTTGTTTGAAAGTGTCTAATATTACGTTATTTCGTTCTTCCTATTCCTGCATTTTATTACCCCGCGTTATCGGGTTATAACCAGTGGGCACAAGCAACTATTTGTAAATGGGTCTACATTGTTGACATGATTATTAAATAAATCGTGTGATATAAAATTCCTTTTATATGACAGGTTGAACAATCAGCCATACATTTAGAAAATTCGCCTGCGAAAAAGAAGAAAATACTATCTGAAAAATCGCCAACTTTGAACGTATCTGTTGCGGTAGAAAGTATCTTCCCAGGTAAACGACGTTATCAATGTTTAAATTGATTAATTATATTGTATAGTTTGCAAAATAGTGCCCTCATAACCCCAAAGTGGCCCTCAACACTGTTCTTCAATTTGTAAATCTGTGTGTTGGAAAAAATTATTTAATGGTAACGTTTTTGTTTTTCCTCTAATAGTTGCTAATAGGGAGGTGAGCCTGTTATTTTCGAAGTATGCAGAAGTTATGAGGTAGGCACTTCATTGATTATTTGGTTTAGAAGAAAGGTATGATGTATCCATAACTCTATTGAATGACTGTGCAATGAAAATACAAATCACACCAACGGATGTAGAAAGTAAACAATTCGAAGACTGCTGTGGAAATTATTGTTATGTTACGAGCCAGTCGCCAGGCTCCATTTATGTTCCGTGGTTGAATTTACACTTTGATGTCCATTTATGCTGTAGATTGTTTGGTCTTCTTGTAGTGAGAGGGCAGCGTTGGACGCTTCTCAAGTAAGGGAACTGGAAAGCATACTGAAAGAAGCCAGGGTCTTGGAATCCCATCTGAGAGACAAGAAGGAGCATTTGAGGCAGTCTCTGGCTGTCATCTCTGATAAGCTGCAGGGGTAAATATATATATATTATATATTATTTTATATATATAACGTCACCGCTTAACTATACATTACTGCTATGGTTCTTTTTAAATTAGAATGTTTTTTCTCCTCAGCAAAGCTGTTTCAGCGTGTTTGTGTGAAGTATAATATTCTGTACACCGTTGTTGTTACATGCTTAATTTCAGCACGCTATTTGTTTTGTAATGGACATGTTTTTTGCATATGTTTTTTAATGAAATATGTATTTCATGGATGTGGGCTGTGTCTTGCCACAGATGTCATATGTAGGGAGCCGTGTTTATAAGTATTGTTCAAAGAACCTTTAAGGTAATTCAGTTGAGTCAACATTGGTATATTGGTTTTAAAACATGATCTGTTTATTACTCACTTCATGGTAAGGCAGTTGAAAAGTATATTTAAATGTTGGCAGTTATCTGTGCAAGTTACATGAAAGACCATAAACATGTTTTCAAGTTTACTGTAATTCCATAAGTGCATAAAACTTCATTATAAACAATTAAAGTTATTATTTGATGTTGACTTACTACTGATTAGTAATGCAATATGGGTATAAAATACAAATATATCTAATGTATATGAAGTATTTTTATGACCATAAAATTTTGGATCACATTGAACTAGAAGGAATGTGTCATTTTCCTAGAAAAAAATACAATTGGCTTATTAGATTTTGGATTTGTTCACATTTTTACTACCGTACAGCTGTGTAATATATCTGAGTGCTGTAGTAAGGAAAGTAGACGTCTGTGTGTAGAAACGGGCTACTGATGTACAGCTACTCCCATCTAACGCATAACATTGTTGTAATGTTGCTGTAACCTAGCAGCATGTTTTGCGTTAACTGCCATATATTTTCCAGACCTTTCTGCTGACCCATGTGCAGGGCAGCATTGTACACCAGTGTGTTAGAAAGGGCCTCTAACCTTTGTGGGAGTGATGACCACAGACAGAATAACACCATCATCCTCTTCTATGGCTTCAGGCGTTGGAACAAAGATGGGCTCAGAGGGGTAGAGCCCAGACTGACTCCATACCTCATAACACACAGAAAGGTTTCAGCTGAGCACTTCAAGAAAAATACGTCATATAGAAGATTTCTGTTATTGATTAGGATAACACTTATTACATTCCAGCAAGCTATAACAAAACGGCTGCAAAAGTTAAATGGAAATGCTGACAATATGCTGAAATAAACTGAAAGAAAACAAAATCTGTTGGTGAGCGGGGAAGAAACCTAGGCAAGCCAACCTTCATTTTTTTTTCCTGGATGTCCATCTTGAGGAGGGAGTCACCCACCAAGTGTCTGAAGCCACAGCCATAAAAGTATCGGTAGGGATGAGTGTTGTACTTGGCATAGTTTATTTGTGGAAACTCCAGACCGCCGTACTCCAGGAGATCAGCCCCATGAAGATCTTCATAGGTACAATACACCTGTAGTCAAAGGGGTAGTCAACACAGTAAAATGTGGCGCTTTAGCTTAATATCAGTTCGGAAATTGGATTTGAAATTAAAGCTGATATTTGCCTTTCGTCGGTAAGTAATAAAAGTCCAGGAAATCTCACACGTTCTAAGTCTCTCATGCACATTGACAGCATACCGAGTTCTCAGCCTTCTTAACAGCAGTAGCCTGAGTGAAGCTGTGGGTGTTGAGGTTTTGGCCTGTGGGTGTGCTCTCATCCACGTTCAGAGGCAGGACATATCGCCGAGGGAAGGTCCTGCACATTGTGTTGTACACCTGGTGGTAATGAGACGAAAATGCATGGCAGAAACAAAAATTTGGAGTTAAAACGAAATGCATCGTATTTGAAATTGGAAGGGCCACAATATGTCCTTTCACAAAATATCCATTAATGCGGTGACTGACAAATTTATCAAGGTGCAATGTCTTCCAATTTTGTAGTCTTCATAGTGAATGTGCAGAGTCAGTTGAATAACCAGGACGTTTATTTTATTTCTGCTTTTTTTAATTTATTTTTTATTTGGGCAAAAATAAGATAAATTTGATAGTTATTTTAGAATGTGTTTAGTGGTTATGATTTACTCATTGGATAATATGACTACATTTCAGTTTTAAGTGAGTGTAAAATGCGGATATATTCTAAATTTGGGTGTCATAAAACAGGAATTTATTAAATCTGGTAACTTTCCCATTTGACTCGTGCATGTTTTAAATTCAAGGCGCTCACCTCGCCCAGAGCTTCTCCTGATTTGCATAAATTCTGAATATTGTAGTTGTGAATGGCCTGTCCATCGTCAGAGCAGCACACGTCCATCACCAGGAAGTTACCTTCCTCAAAGGCATTGATCTGATGGAATGTGGACCTCACCGAGCTCAACTGCAACAAAGAGGATGACAAAAGAGGGCTGGGTGAAAAGGAGAAAAATCACACGGGAAAGCACATATACGCCTGCAGCAGAAGTCGTGCGGTGGGAGTTCGCTGTGGAACCCAAGTTTGCGGATTCTCCGGTGCTTTGTGCTCAGGTCCGTAGCGCATTGCGCTACGCCATTATCTCGCCAAGAAAGACGCTATTTCTATGGGTGCAAGGGCCCCAGGTCATGTCCTTTGCACAACTGAGAACATTTTGAGAAAGAGATTGAAATATCGATGGAAAATATAATGCAATGGAAATAAAACATTTTTTAAGACAATAGAAACAAAAAAGCATGTTAATAAACTTTTGAAATCTGCAGGCCTGAGAATCTTGAATAGGTGTATTTTGTGCATGACGGGTATCTGCCTGAAAATAAATTGTAGCTTTCAAAAAGTTTGACAGGTCCCTTCTTATACACTTTCATATACACTAATGTTCAGAAACAGTAAATATCCTCGGAAATATCCACATAAACATCCACATTTCATTGTGCTCGGCAGAAGATTTGACAGTTCTCTCGTAAATAAATAAAAACCTCTGTTTTTATGAGCTGAATGAGTATGAAGAAATGAAGGATCTGGAATTTCAGGATTCACCTTGCCGGTGTGCTTGTTGATAACGTGGAAGGTTGTGTCCTGTTTGGGGTCCCAGTATATGCCGTCATTAATCCCCTTCCCCCGCAGTTTGCCTGTCACAATCTTCACAAGATTAATCTTGATGGGCTGCTCAATGAAGACCACGTAATTCTGAGACATGGCTGAAACAATACAAACCCAAGTCAACCACTACGGTCCTCAGCAGCCCTTTGACCTGGAGTCTTAAGGCGTGACCCCCTAGTTCTTTGCTGGTTTCACGCATCACACTGTGCGTATCTCAGATAATCTGATCCAGTTTAAAGGGTAATGATGGCTGCTTAAATGTTCAGTGTGCTAGGAAATAAAACACGGGGTTTGACCCCGTATTCACTTTATCTAGTCTGTAGTTTTGTTGCGGCTGCACAGGCAAGCTTGGTGCGAGGAAGATTAGGGCCGTACCGAAGCTGTGGTAGTAGGAAGGCTTTGCCTTTTCAGCTGAGGGGATGGAGCAGATTATTTTGACTTCCTCCAGGGTGTCCCCGGATCTGCCCCGGGCGCAGACTTCGTTGGAGGCACAGAAATGATATTGTAAAAGGAGCCTGTGAAGACGGGGAAGGTTCTGCTGAGGAACTAAGGAAAATACTCAGATCGGCTCTTCCAGATCGCTGTTTAACCAAGCGCTGTGTTCCAAAGTGTGATTTTATGAAGAAGTATTAACAAGGTCGCTCTGTAAACTGGTAGGAGCAGAGAACCCAGAGTATCGGCCTATAATGTACCCAGTTGGCTTCTTTATAATTGGCTAAGGACTCACCTTACCGGGTATAAGAGTTGCCCATGTTGTATACCGTGCCGTCAGGGTCGGTATGGGGATGAGCAGTGGCTCCGTTAACGGCTATAAACTTGGACCAGTCCACCTATTCCGTAGAAACATTATTTAGCTGCTGAAGAATCTATGGTAGCCTTGAAGAAATCAAAATGTGTGACGGCTTTCATCTGCGGTTGGTAGTATTTCTCATTTTCAACCCGACACAGTTCCAGCTGTGTCAAATCGGTCATATAATGAGGTAAGGAGAGTGGATAAGCCGAGATGGGCCCTTTCCGATAAAAACAAAGGTCTTCTCTGTTTCTCAGTGTTGGCAGGGACCTTCTCCTTGGTCTCCAGACTCTGCGGGTCCACTCTATGCATGAAGTTGGTCTCGGTGCTGACATAGTAATCACCCTTGTACTTGACAAAACTCACACTGGCATTGTCTGTGGGCTCTGAGGACAAACAGAGCACATAGAAGTCCAGGTGGAGTCAAAACGAATTTACACACAATTTACACAGTCAACCTTTCTAAAGAGCTGAAGAGGTTTCACTGAGAAGTCAAATTCTTCCAAAATTACATTCAAATAACCAAACATAATGCTTGATTAATACATACTGTGTATCTGGAGTGACAGTAGTTATATTTACTCTATTGCAGTCTTATGACTCCTATTAGATTTTTTATTTGTGATTTGTACTTGATTTAAAACACCTTTGAGCATGCTCATAATAACAGATTAAGGTAATTAAGGTAAATGTCATTTCTAAATGAGGGTAAAGAATATAGCATTGTATAGCTGATGCTTTTTGCGCTAAAGTTTTATTGAATCATGACTCAAATCATAATAGAATTGTTGCAACAGGTATTTCAAGTGTAACAAATGGTGTGAGATGTAGGATATCAGGTCTGATCGCTTTACCAAACATCCCTGGTTCAAATCTAGGTTGCGACATGAAACAGATACCATGACCTTGAATATGTAACATGGTGCATTACAGCAATCCAGAACCAGAGAAATTTATGAATTTGATTCGTTTTTAGAGGGAACCGAAACTCACTTGGCATCTCAAACCGTGATGGGAAGTACTGGAAGATGTTCTTGCAAGGGTCTGGCATGGCAAAAGTCCCAAACTCGGACACCACAATGCGTTTGTGCTCACTGTTGGCTTTGTAGCAATCACTCTGCAAAAAACCGCTCCTCTAGTTCACCTGCCCACCCTCCAAATGAAATTGGTGGAGTAGTGCCATCCCATCGAACCAGTGATTGAAACTGCGGAGAATAAATAGGTGTTTATAGCTCTGTATAACCTGAGGCTCTATCATGGTCTCCTAAAGTGGATCCTGGAAGAGTCACGAGATTTTGTCCGTTGCCTCAGAGTATTATATGTGTTGATTTTTCTTCTTGGAACCAACCCACAGAAGCATACATTCAGCTATTTGCACGCGATGGGTTTCCCAAGGCTAATGAATTGTTCTGCAGATAAGATGTAGGTTTATTCTAACTCACTTCTGATTCCCAAACTCAAACTTGCCAGGCCCATTCCGGAGGAAGTTGCAGCTGATCCAGGGTGGGATATGCCCACGGATGTTTGCGACAATGGGCTCAGGCGTGTCATCCACGGAACGCACCAGCTTGGCAATGCACTGGAGGCCGTGCAGATCGGTGAAACGTTGAATTTTCTGTTTGGAACTCTTCATACCTGCTTAGACAAGTGCAGACACCTCTGCGGTGTCCTGCAGTTTTTTTGACACAAACATTTTCAATGCAGGCATAAGTCTCCAGAAGTTCAAGATATAATTCATATTATACAACGGCACGCATAAATGCTGATTTCAGATCGGTTACACAGGTGTGCATTAAAATCATATAAATGCGTGGCTATATGCCCTAAGGTCACGTTTTCAACTAAATCCTCTGGAGTGTACATTTTGTTGCCAAAGCCTAACAGGACAAGCCCATTAGAACAAGGAGGAATAAACATTTGCTTTACTGAAACACAACAGTTACCTACAAAGGACTGAAACACAGCAGTTACCCACGAAGGACTGAAACACAGCAGTTACCCACGAAGGACTGTAACACAGCAGTTACCCACGAAGGACTG
>JAOVYW010007676.1:18069-38141 GCA_025775045.1 Hiodon tergisus
TGGGTTTCACTGGGGCAAGTGACACTCAAGGTATCCATCAAGTGGGTTTCACTGGGGCAAGTGACACTCAAGGTATCCATCAAGTGGGTTTCACTGGGGCAAGTGACACTCAAGGTATCTATCAAGTGGGTTTCACTGGGGCAAGGTTCGACTGGGGTCTTGGGGGTCTGGAGAGGCGACTCTTGGTTGGCTGCTCTTGAGCTTGCAGGCTGAGCTATATATTACAGCTGCCATGTCACGTCATGAACTTCTCAGAGTTACTTATGTAAAAAAGGCAATCCAAAGATTTTATTGTTTTTCTTTCACAGGGACAGCCCAGATATGTTCTTGGGGCTTTCAGAGAGAACTGGAAATGTGCCAGAGAACATTTGGATTTGGTCTAAAAACAATGTGGATTTCTTCCAAGAATACATCCGCGTAATTTGCATGAGAGTTGGGCAAATCCATGAATGAAATTACAATTTGTGCAGACTGAAGACATGACATTTGTCCTGGACAAACCTTCCTAACATTGTATGAACCACAGTTTAAGGACATTTGAATTTAATAGCGTTCAATAGGTTTGAGCATAAAAAGTACAGATTTGGCAATTTTTTATTTGTATTTGGTTTTATCACCCACCTCTGTGCTTATTCAGTCAACTCATCGCAGAAAACATATTATCGGGCCAGTTGAAGAAAAATATTCACCAGCAAAATGTATTTACCCATACCTAAGTTCCCGTTAACTTTCCAGGGCAATAAACTGAACATGGGACCGTGGGGTCTATTACTGGTGGCAAAAATAAGGTGAAAAATAAATTCCGCTTCCTACATCCATTCCAAATCAATTCTCTCAATTATTCCCAGTTGCAAGCTGGGAACATTCCAACTCAACAAATTATGTCTCCTTTGGATGCAGTAAACTGACCATAAAATTAAATCAGACATGGCCTATTTTCTCTAAATTTGAAAACCAGCTAGGGGCGGCGTTGATATCAGGAAAAAAAAACCGGCGGTTCAAAATCTGTAAGTACAGGGATTTAGTTATGATTCTTCTGGCTTTTATCATTATCTTTATTTTTAAGTATGTTTTTATTAAATCAAGTACAAGGAGAGTACAACTTGTCGAATTCTATCTTATGATCTGACCCCCTGCCCCCCTCCCTCCCAATCTCCCTAACTCACCAGATAGTCCAGGACACCTCACTAAAATATACAATCTCACGGCGTCTATGCGTAAAGAAGTCAGGTTATACCCTAGCCCATATGTCGACAACCTCCTCTACCAATTGAACTCTGGGCTACAGCCACTGATGCAAGAAACATCTGGATTGCGAACGGGAGGGCTTTTTGTAAAATCAATGCTGCCAAAGCACTTTCCTAGCCATGTAAACGCATCTCTAGTTCTCAAAGAGTATACAAAGCCCTAGATTTACTAAAGCACTTTCTGGAATTGCAGCCTGAGTAACACTGATGATGATGATGATAACTATACAACAGCCTAGTCCAGTTTTAGGGGGGTAAAAGACGAGGGAAACCATGAACCAGAGTAGTGCACAGAGAACCTCAAATTTGATATCTATCATAATCTTGTTAACTCAACTAAAATTAACTGATAAACAAACTGGACGTGCTTCATATAAAGGTAAACTCATCTGCCCTTGGTGATTAACTAAGAAACTTCAGCTAGTTGTTTGGAAAAAGTCCCAAATTGACTTATTATACCATATACTACCCTGAACCAACATTTTCTCTCAGTGAACACTCATGAACTCCATATAATGCTACATTGTGTTCAAATTCAAATATTTGGATATATATCCTCCAACACCATCAGTGCCAATAGGTTGTGAATCTGTGCCAAGTCAATAAACAGTAGTCAAACCAACGCAATTAAACAAATCACCATGAGCCAGAACTGTGATGTGACTCATTTGAGTTCTTTGCTGCTTTTTACTGGCTGAGGCTGAAACATTAAAGGTCCTTGTCTGCGCATTTGAAGTTTAATCAGAATGAATTTGCTGAAAAAGCAGATGTTATTAAAGCAGATGGGTTAAATACCAGATGCCCTCTTTCTGTTTTTGTCTGTTTTTACGTAACATTTTATCCTTTCAGTCTATTACAACTACCAGTCAACCAAAGCTCATGTAATTTATAGGGAGAAGACAATATTGATTAAACTTAATCATGAATTTGATATTAATTGCTGCTCAGTAATAAGAATATATTTAGGTTGTTTTATTTATTATTTTTTAATCTAAAGTAACCTATCAACATAATGAACATATCATACATAAATCTTTGTACTGATATTGCAAAGGTGAATCATGTTCATTGTATCAAGAATCTCCTGATTATGGGCGATTTGAGAATGTATTGATTGGTGCTTTTGACTGATCTCATGAAGAATTATTTGAGAGGAAATAAACCATAACATGAGTTTTACAGCATGGTTACATGTGCTAAGAAAAAACAACTCAACAGTTTTTTGGATCTTGCACACCATACAATAGTACAACTATACAATGGTACAACCATACAAAGGCACAACTATACAACGGCACAACTATACAACAACGAAAACAGTAAAAGATGACAGCTGTGATTGAGGAACACGTGGATACAATAAAATAAAATCCCCCAACTTAGTAATTATAAGTAACCTTAAGGAACTTTAAGTAACTATTTAACAAGATCACAGTAACAAAGTTAGAACAGATGACAAGAGCACAGTGGAACAACAGTAAGGTGAAAACATTTCTGAGTCATAAAATAAGTTGCATGCAGGTCAGTTATGTAACCTCCCTAAGATGCTCTGTTGGGTTGATATCTGGTCACTGTGCAGGAAACTCAAAAGCAAACTCACTGAAGTTCCTGAAGCCACAATAAATACCCTGGAACTGTCTGCTCCCATGTTTCTTTATATAGATCCTCCAAAAATAGATTTAAGTATTCTTTTTTGTGGGGATTACTAATTGGCAATTTCAGGAAGAGTTTCATGAATCCCTTGACTTGCTGTCCTTTATCCAAGCAGTCTTCACAACTGAGAATAAAAGACTCAGTGTTACAAGGGTGTAACCGTAGCAAATAACAAGATTTACAATCTCACGCCAACGAGAAACAAAAAGCAAGATATACAATCTCACAACAATGGTAAACTAATGGGAGGCACATGGGCGGAAGCACAGAATATACCAGAACGTCATCCTTGAGAGCCAGCAGAATGGATGGAGAGCCTGGAATCTACCAGCTGCAGGGGCTTTGCATGGGACTGCTCGGTGTCGAAGGAGCGGAGAGGAAGAGGCGCCTGGCGGAAGTCGTAAATCAGGCAGGGGTGGCGTCCAGCTGTTTATGTTTCTGAGACATGAGAGATGACAGAGCCAAGCAAGTGGCGAAGAAGGCTGAGTGGCGGATTAAGGGGCCAGTCCCAGGGCGCTGATTCTGCTGTAGAGCCCCGTCTGAGGTGTCGTGGGCCAATGGCGAAAACACCAGTGAAGGACGGTGGTCACTGGAAAGTCCCCATTCAGCGCCTCCCAGTGGAAGGTTTCAGTAGTGACAGAAGCGTCAGTACCTTTCCCGTTCAGCTCTTTTCTTCCATTTTGTTCCCGCACCGCGCCCTCCAGCTGCTAGTTCCTCCACCCGTCCCAGCTGGTGTCGATGGGCGTGTCCGTGAGACGGATGCCTGCCACACACTTAAACCCTAAAACTACAGCACTTTTGTACGAAGCTCTGGATAAGAGCGTCTGCTAAATAATGTAAATATAATGTAATGTAAATGGTTAAGTAACTTGCTTAAGGGGACAACATCTGGGGTGGGACTTGAACTGGCAGCCTTTTGTTCACACCTAAACCAGTACACCACCAGCTGCCTAACATCTGCGTGTTAAGACTTTAGGTAATATCAAGGTGTAAAATGTGTAGTTTGTCCCTGAAAGGGAGGTTTTCTTTGTGTTTGTTGAGTCTTTTTGTTGTAAATTTTTTAAAGGATCAACGATGCCAAATAACAGGCGTCACCATAAACTGTCTCCCCGTCTCTGCCCACCCCCAGATCAGGCATGCGCAGGCGTGCTTTTGATTCTTATAACCAAATGGATGCCTAAGCCTCTTACGACTGTTGCACTACATTTCATCTGAATTTCAGCGTTACAGTTTAAAATTTCTACTGGGAATTTCCGACTTCTGAGTACAAACTGAACGCAGCCTGACTTCCCGTGGCGTCACAACGTATCTCAGAAAGGGAAATGTTACCCTCAAAGAATGCAGAAGCCAGCAGGCAATACCATTCCATTCAAAACAACGTGTTGCGATGTTAACGTTCTTGTTAGGTCCCAGTTTCTGGGTCGAAACTGGGCTACTGTAGTCGCTTCCGATATTTCAACTCAACGCGTGTCAACTTTTCCCCGCCCACCGTTTGCCACAAATTGTTACTCAAAAACAACTTCGTCATCAAGACCGTGCACAGTCGCCTAATTTAAACGAGTAGATCGTAATATTTTAGCTGTTAGGTTTCGTCTTAAACGTGCAACTTCTGACTCTATTTAGTTTGATTTGGAGAGTGGAGTGGAAAGGTTTTTTTTTTTTTTTTTACCAAGGTACAGCAAGTCCTGTTTGTGAAAATGCGTGAATGCATATTGAAGCCATCGTTACGTCTCAGTCTGGAAAATCAGTGTTTAAAGCACGTGTAAAATAAATAAAATCTTATCAAAAGAAAAAATTGGCTTACTTTTTTTCTTTCTCAGTATAGAAACAAGAAAGTCTGACGAGATAACCAACATGTCGGATCGTTTCCAGTGTGTGCAGTTTGCTGACATATCAAAAAATGAAATTTATTTTCAAGGTAAGTTAGCAAATATCTTATTAGTATAGGGCTTTATTGTGTGGTCAGTGGATATGCTGGGTGTTGTATAACAAAGGGTTCGAGGGTGTGGCCCCCCTGCTTTCCACAAACGTGTTTCATTTCGCAAAGTCTATTCTGAATGTCTGCAAAAGCGTGTGTTACGCTTTTGGGTTAAGACAAGGAAAGGGAGATGCACGGAATCAGAATTTGTTTTGTTTTGATACAAACGGATTATAAAGTTGTCCAGATTGACCTCCGGGGCATGAAATGTTGTACATTCTATAGTCAATCATTTCTTTTGGAAGTTTAACAAACGTATTTTAAACAAACCCAATGATTTAAGCATTGGGCCTTAACCGCGGAATGGGTCTCGCTTCGGAAATTTTCTGATTTCCCCCAAAATGCTGTTACTTAAATGTCCGATTATTCCCCCATTCGCTGATGACGTTTCTTTAATTCGGGAGTAATCTGTCTGTACGTTTTTAATAGCCTGTCATCTCAAAGGTGTATTTACAAGTATTTCTTTCTTTCTTTTTGTTTTCGACATTTCTGCGGCTGTCCTGGGAAGTTGAAGATCAAGGTAACGGATATGCTGTGCGTCGTTCCTGTTACAATGCTTATTAATTATTACGCTTAGTATCCTTGCAGTCTCACTTTTTTGATGTTAGAAATAGTGGGCGAGTTTAGTTAAACAACGGAATAATAATCGCTTAATTTATTTTTAATGTGTTGCAGTTCATGCCATGTTCGGACCTTTTAAAATTCAACATGTAGATTTTTCACAGCCAGTGTGTTATTGTCGGTATTATTATTTTCAGTAATAATAATAATAATAATAATAATAATAATAATAATAATATTGCTAAACCTAACCTTGGTGAAGCGAAAACATTTCTTTGTTAACTTTATTTTGTTCTGATCTGCAGATATAGTATCGGACATTTTTGTAAAGGGTAACAAATGTGTCACCAAAATGGTACTGAATAAGCGTTCTCAGTACTTGGTGGTTGATGCTGGTACAGATGAAGTTGAACAGCCACCTTTGTGCTTTGAAGATTTCAACAGGGGCCAGCGCAAAAACTGTGAGTGAACGCCTGGGGTGATCTATATAAGTGCATTTGTTTTTTGGTCCGAAAATGCTACCTCCAGGGTAGGTTTCCTGTTCATCTCTTGACATCTAACAAGATTGACAGAGACGTTCTGTGAAGAAAAACTCCTTATGAAATAAAAAAAATATTTGTTAATAAAAATGAGGTCTGTGCAGAAATTAAATAGCGGTTTTGCTATTTTAATGTTATTTTAATAAAATAATATTTCCCTGTTTTCTGATTTTTTAACAGGTTGTCCATTTATGATTCAGACTTACAGGAACACCGAGCCTGTCGCACGCTTAGGACAAGTTGTCACCTTACAGATTGACAGAGAGGGGGAGTTTTGGATTGTATTTTGTAGTGACAAGGGGAACGAAAAGAGTGTCAATGCTAAACTGCTGGTGAGCTGTTTTTTTTTGTGTTTAAAAAAAAATCTGTTGTGACATGTGACAATTATTTTGACATGAAACGTAATAGTTTGGCTTGTTGATTTTATGTTAGGAGTTCCAAAGGCATGGATTCTAATCAGCCTTAGATCAGCTTGTGTTCATATAAATCTCGGTAAATGTTATTTTCTTATGACATGTGACATTTAATTTGTCTGGTAATTTTGCCGTATTGGACTGGTATTGCATATTTCTGCATGTATATCATTGCCTACAAGTTATTTATAGCTTATCTTGGTGTCGTATTGCTTTCTCTCTCTTCGACAGAGATTGTGTCAGTTAGGCAGGTCCCTTAACCGAGTTTTATATTTTGTCACGAGTTACTGTTTGCGCAGCGTCTAAGAGCCCTCGCTGTTAATGGAGAGTTTTATGTCTGGTATCATGGAAGGAAGTAATAATTCAACACCAGCAGGGAATGCACTTCAATATTAAATACATGCTTTCATTTCCCCCTCACCGTGTATGTGCCAGAAAAACTGACCAGCCAACAAAATTCAAGGATTTTTCAATGATGTTGCAAAATGAGGAAATGTGCGGCGTTGCTTAAATCTGTGTTTTTAAAAAAAAACCTGCTTCTTTACAGCTCGCTATATATCTTTGACTTTACATGACATGTGAATTGGCTATTTAAAAAAAAAACCTTATAATAACCCTAATTGATTCCTCTGTCAGGAGGCACTAGGATAGAGCTGCAAACATTTTTCTCTCTCAGCCTGCGTGCCTTAAATGGCACAGCTGAGAACATTTCTAAACCAAGACCAATTTGTCAATAAATTAAACAAATTACATCCCTGCAATTAACAAAAAATGTAAAACAAAATTTAAAACAAAAAATGTACTATTAAAATTTCCAAATGAATTTTGGAAGCGCGCTTTAAACCATTTTGATCAGATCGGATAAGTGATCACGGTTAACCTCGGGCGTATACCGAATGTGGAAGTAATTTGTCCTGCCTCGCTCTTTAAAGATTAAAAGACTTTGTAGACTTATTCTCTCTCAAAAAGGGAAAATAAAATTCTCGATAATCTTTTCCTTCAGCGGATGGGCATCTGACCGCTAAATGGTTTTATTGTTTCCTTGCGTTAGGACCTGTTATTTTCCGCAATGCAGGAGCTGCTCTGTAAAAAATGTAGCGCGTTGTTTAGCGATAAGAGCCAGGATTAAAGGATACGTAGTGATGGAACACCATGGGAGAGCGTGAGACGTGTAAGAGCTACACGATGAATAGCACTGGATGTGAGTGCTAAAGAACAGATGTATTTTAACCTAAGGCTTGGGTCCTTTGTTTTGTTTTCAGGAGCAACCCTTACCTGAGAACATTAACTCCTCCAATCACGAAGCGCTCTTCTTTCTGAGGCTGATTGAAGGATTCGTCAACTACTACACAATCGAGTCAGCCATGTGGCCTGGGTGGTTTTTGACTTTTGAAGTCCAAGACAAGCTCTGGAAACTCGTTCTGAGGAAGAAAGAGCAACGTTGTGAAAGTCAAATTTTTTTATTAGAGAACGAAGAAATTTAGAAATCGCAGCATTTACTTCAGGTCTTCATTTTCAGGAGCAGCTGTTTTTTAATGATTTTCCTGCCCTGACTGGCTATAGCCACTATATATAGTGAATGCATATTCGCTTAAACAAGAACAGAGGGGGGAAAAAGCACTTATCTTACCTCTTTTCCGTAACATGGTGGAGACCAGATCAGGGGTCAAGTGAGGAGCTGTAGTTAAGTGTCTTGAATCCTCTTCTCAAACTTCAGATTGTAAATGGCTTTTATTTGTTTCTCGTGTGTGTCTTATGAGATGATCGTGCTGCCAAACAAGGCTCCAAAGCTTCAGATGCAAAGATGAGCGACCGGTGTGTTTTAAAAGAGAACATTTACATTGGCAACAGTGATCTTCAAGAGTGGGAAAACTGGCTTACACTCACACCAAGCACGCAGTAGATTTAGTACAGGACTGTGTTCTCATGGAGAAGTGTGCTGATTCTCATATTACCCAATAGTAATATGGAGTGGAGTGTTGTGTTGCACATAAGCTATCCACATATGCTGACCAAGAAACTGAATATTTCTCTTAACAAATATCAGTAGTGTTTCTTAGAAAATATATAAAGACATGACCGGAAATGGAACTATTAGTGTCCTGAACATTTTTGATTTCCTAGAAGTAAAGTTTTTATGACTTTAGTCTGTGCCAGCCTCAGGAGAATAGCATCAACAAAATCGCATACTGAAATCTAGTCACATTTTTCAATGTCTAGATGGGAAGGCCAGATGAACCTTAGTGTGCGTGTGTGTGTACACACGCACACGCAGATATGCACACGCAGATACGCACATGCGCGCACGCACACACAGATACACACTCACACACGCATACACACACCACACGCGCACGCACACACACAGATACACACACACACCGCACACCTTTTTGGCCCTTCACATTTTGTACCGGGGTACTCAGACCCCTCTGCTGCAAGGTCAGGACTCCTGATTTGACAGTTCCTGATTGATGCCAACACTGTAAATGACCTGCCTGATGATGAAAATGGGAAGCATTGTGTAGGTAATGATATCAACTTTCTTAAATCAAAAAGACCACCTTTATTCTCAGGTTCCCATTATACATAGAGTGTGGTTTGCCAAGAACAGGTTTAAAAATCAGATTAATGACAGAGAAGCTAAAAATTATTGTAAAAAGTGAATTTCAACATAGTATGCATTAAATACATGTTCTTATCTTTTTGCATGAATAGTGACCAGGCAAATTAAATACACAGAACCAACCGTCTTTCTGAAACGTCAGTGAAGTGCTCGTTGAAACACAAAGATCTTCCATCGAAATATTTCCTCCCATGTTTCTGTTCACAATAACCAGAGTCTGTTACCTGTATTAGAAGCACTTCATCATCATCATCATCATCGGGTGTATAAGAAGCACACGTTGCGTCTTCACGGTGGAAAAATAATTTATAAACAAGCCAACCGGAACACTAGTATGAAAACGTGTTCTCTGACAATAGTGAATGTAGAACACACTAACCATTTTCACTCAGCATCATGCAAGGCTGTAAGCAACAGGGGATGTAATATAGGATACTATAACACTATTACAGAATGATGAAAAGCAAACTAGCTTCCAATTGTGTCACTCCTTAATGCAAAGAAGCCCCCCCCCCCCCGATCTGTCCGTAATACTTCCAAGGGAAAATTAAATGGCTGGTTGATAATCGATGCAAAGAGATTTTAAATGGCAAAAGTTTAGGGAAGGGGTGGGGCGGTATCGATTCCCATTAAGGTTTGAGGTAATGGAGGGAGTGTCAACCAATAAGTTGACTGCATGTACACATTTTGTAGCAATCACCTATAACATGTCAGAAAGACAGCTGGTACATCTGACCTGATTCAAACCCTCAAGTGGCAAGATTCTGAATCTGAAACAATCACAACAAATAAAACACGATTCTGAATCACTTTTGCACAACTGCCCCCCCCAAAAAAAAACATCTATATATAATTTACATAAAGCCCCTTGGATGCTTACAATAAGATGGAAGAGGGACAGATGTCCCCCCCCCCCCCCCGTCCCATCCCCCCAATCAGTTCATGACTTAAATTCTCCACAGCATAGCCACGGCCTTGCAGATGCCCACGTCGTTGTAGTTGAAGTAACAGAGACCCGCGAAGGTGACTGCCGACACAAGGAAGAGACCGGCATTGGCAACCTTCACCTTCAGGTCTCCGTGAACGTAGTCCGTCACCACCTGACCCAGGCCCCTGTGAACACGGAGCCAAAACGCAGGCATTCAGAGGAAATTCCGTGCTAAAGCTACACAGTTTCGTGAGGGGGCGCCGTTTTAGTCAGGAAAGCCACCCCCTTCTCAGTGTTAATACATTAACATGTTAATTAATGTTAATAATTAATTAATGTTAATACTTAATTGCATGCAAGTGGCAAAGGATTTGTATTCCATTTTATCAAATTTAATCAGTTGTGTGAACAATAAAAAAAAAAAATTGGAAATCAAGAACCCATGATGCCACAAGCAGCAAGCAAATACAACTGTAAGACATTATTGAAATGGACTAATGGATGGGTCCTTTAATCAATAAATTCATATTCAACATTTTCAAAATGAACCGTTACGCAAAAAACACTGTGTGCCGAATTTCAGCAAATATGCAATATTAAAAAGCACCAAATAAGTTACTACGAGTAACCAGACACCTTTTTGCACCACGAAGACACAGACCCAGTTTTTCCCAATCACGAGACTTCTCCAACAGGGACATGTTAAAAAGGGTCTGGCATCACCTGCAGGGCGTAACACGCGGTCGTTTCGGCACACCCCTTACCAGTGGCCATGCAGGGTCAGGGAAGCTGCCAGGGAATAATCCATGAAAGGCCCAGGAATGAAGTAGGCAGCAGGTACCATGCCCAGAAGCAACACACTCAAGACGCGTTCCCCGGTCCAGTGCAGAGACGCAGCCTTGGAACCAGAGGCAGCTAATGGGAAAGAGTCAAAACCCACGGCACCAGGTTACAGATACACCAGCCTTCCATACTTGCGTCACATTTTCGCCGCTCTGCAGACGCGTTTGTCCAAAGCGACCTCTCATAAACCTGGATATTTCACAGAAGCAATTCAAGTGTCCTTAAGTAACTTGCTCAAGCGAACAACAGCTGGGGTGAGACTTGAACCAGCAACCTTAACCTTGACCACTACACCTCCAGCTGTTCGTATCCATATGCTAACTTCATGACGCATATGGCTGTCCCAAGACTACCACCTAGTGGTAGAATATCTAAAGCAACAAAATGCTAAAAAAATATTAATACAAAGCAATTTACAATCATATCAGCAAATCCAATTTCAATACAGTCACAAATAATTTTATCAGAAATCTAGAACCGTAAATGGCAACATTGGCATCTTCCCTACAAACAACAATCACCTACCCACCCACTAACAAATCATACACTACTGCGCCTTGTGACTTTCGGACTTCTAATAAAGTAATAAAATACGAGCCGATTACAAGGTGTAAAATCTTCACTTGTATTTAACAACGAAATGGTTACTGTAAAAAGAAACTTGACCACTCCGAGTTTTCACTGTGTCTACACACACCATGTTCAGATGACGAAGCATGTATCCTGGCGGCCAACAGGGAGAGATGATCCTGGGTCCTTTTCTGGGCAACGAGAGGTCGGCCATGAAGAGAACTACTGAAAAACGGTGCTGAAGGGAGAAAATTCAAAAGCTTTCAGAATTTCTCTTAACAGCAATATCTACACTTGTTATAAAGTTGCCAGTCAGCTCATGAATTTCAATGAGTCCACGCCATGGAAACAGAATGAATTATGCGATCGATTCTGTCCAGTACTACTAGGAGTCGTACTGGAACTTAAGTGAAACGAAACCACTGATGGGGAAAATAAAAAATAAAATCGCACGTCTCGACTGCACGTCAAAAGTACACATTATTCTGGCAAACGCTGGTGTACCCACTGGCCTTCGCACGGTACAAGGGCTGGTACAGAATCTGCAGCGCGGACAGTAATAAAATAGTAAATAGCACAAGGCTGGTTACGTAAAACGCAGCTTTATTAAAGCATGGATGAGACCGAAAACGGATACTGGTTACGTGGCTTCCGATTAAAACAAATATAAAGAAGATGAAAAACAGGACACGATTATAACTCTAATGCATGTTTATGTTCAGAATAAACTAGTTTTTAACACTTTATACTTCGTTCCTGAAGTATGGGCCATCACACTCCGATCGAGCTCCTGTAGTCTTGATTTCAAAACCGAATGTCTTAACTGAAGAAACTTCCGCTTTGCACTCAGCCCTGAGTCAACGAGTTATTTAAACGTGGAAAACACCCAAACACTGTGGCCCTCAAGTATCAAGGGGAAGCACATTGCTATACACTAGAGTGGTTTCCAAGGACGACTGTCAACAGAAGCATGGCGCATTTAACTACGACGTTGTTTAAATATGGTAGTAATACGTTTTGAGCGATTTAGTGGCGTGAGAACATTAGTTACTTTTTGAGAATAGGCCGTTCTCTAAAAACCCCTAGGCTAACCGTATAACGGGATTTGGTTTATTTCAATTTAACTGCCCACCTTTCCCTGTTACTCAGGGTTGACGTTCCAAAGCAATGATTATAACCACCGAGAATATCCTGTAAGGCAAACTGTCCTTCAGAATAGGTTTGATTGACCTCAGTCAATACCCAATATACGACATATAAATTAAAACTGTACTGACCGCAACCTCACGCTTTTTAAACGCATAACTTCACGCCGATGACGCAGTCAATCTAACTACACATTAGCGAGCTTAAACATCTCAACTCCAGAATACCCAAATAATTTCAGTAAAATAAAATATACTTTAAACAAACCTCCCTCTATCTTCACTGAAAAGGCAAGTATGAGACACATTAGCAAACGCTCTAATTATTTGTCCTATAGATATAATAGAAGAATGGTTTCAAATCTCAATATTGTTGGTTAAATAATCGCATATACAACCATATTTTGCATTCATGGTTAAAAAAAAATAAAATACCTACGTTTGACACCTCTGTTACAGAGAAACCTTATCCTGACAAGTGCCGCCATGATGAACAGAACCAAGGTCACAGCGATAAACCGGAATTACAAACCAGCGTCGCTCCACCTCCGGTATAAATATGTGCATTTGTCACAGATCGGCGAACGACTAAAACATAGTTAACTCGACGTCTTCTTTCGTCTTCACTGCGTGCCTGCTGGCGTCAATGAGTATTAACCAAAGACTTAGATTAGAACTTTCCAGCGACATCTTTCGTTGATAGAATTATCTAATAAAAGAGCGATGTTTTACAGAAAACAAACCCAATGATGTATTGTATTGAACTGAAACGTATTTAGTTATTTTACTTGTAGTGTTGGTTATATAGTCATTGTGGAATAGAGTGAACATTATTTTTATTTATCATATAATTAATATTAGTAATAATAATTATAACTCCGATTACATTTCTTGTCACAAGGTTCAAAGCCTCTTGGAAAAGTTTAAATGATTTGCTACATTCAGGATTAACTATCAGGCCATGCCCATCAAATGTGTGCTAACTACAGTATTATTCAGTATGATTTTGAGAGTCATTTCCAGTTCTGTTGTTGGCATTTCAAAAACTGCCTGGTGTCCATGCTGATACCTAGCTGTACAATGAAAGACCTCAAAGAAGTGGTCTGTATCCAGGACACCCCTCGTTGTCTCCTCTGCTGTGTACAAATGAAATGCCAGATCAGCGTGTTACCGTTCTAACCAACCACCGAGCACAATACAGTATATTATGTCACAAAAAACACATGCTAAATATATGGCTACGTGTTTAAGTATTGTTCAGAGCAGTCATTTGTGTAAATTTGGTGCTGAAATGCTTTCAACTGCAATATAAATCATGTTGAAATAATTTTAAAATGAAATAAGTTTAAATAAGATGACAAACATTTAAAGTAGAAGCGGGGGCTCTGTGTCTGTCTGTCTCCTCTGATTCACTAGTTTTTGTGATAATTGGATTAGATTATGTGAGGCATAAAAATGATTTTTAAAAAGCCTTCTTGGGTCACTGTGACCCGAGTTACTAGTCTGCCATCTATTGTGCCGCAGCATGTCTTTATAAACAGGACTGGGCTTGAACCCAGGTTTTAAATGCTACAGTTCACTCAAACCATTGCTGCCGCAATCATTTCACTTAGGTCACACTAAACTCAGCCCATGAATCCAGGCAATATAAAAATTTGAGATTTCAGTCTGCAGTACTGAATTTTTGTTTTCCTGTGTTCTAGAAACAACAGCTGAAAAGAAAGTCAACGCATGTGTTGTGAGAAGTGTCCTTTATGAAACCGTACACCTTATTCTCTGGAGTTCGAGCCCCTTTTACCAATCCTCTCATAAAGCGTATGAACCAATAAATTAGAATTATACTTAACGTACAGACTGACTAATGTACCTTAGTACCTATGGTTATCACGTACTCCCCTCCATCCAACGAGCGAAACTGAAGACAGAAATACAGGCCCAGTCACACATCTACGGCTCATTAGACTATCTGTACTGTCCCCTTCAAGGAATTTCCTGTTCAACACACGTGGGCCTGAAGTAAAGACTGTCAGAAGAGTCGTCGTTGGGGAAGGTCATATGTGCCCATTCTGCCGCAATCAGTAATTTGTGAAAGTAGTCTTGAAAACTCTAGGGAAATGTCCGACTTCAACTCCAGTTTCGATTTGAACGCCTCAGAAAAAGCAGACGCTTCAGAACTACAGAGAATGATAGCCGTCGAACAGCAGAAAGCACAGTTTCAGGCACAGGTACGAGCCAATCATTTGTTTCGTCGTAGTGTGCAAACTGGCGTACTAGCGATATTTCTAAAATGTTTTATGGGGTATCCAGTTACCTTAATATAGTTAAGGTAGCAATTACACGAGTAGATGGAGCGTTAACCAAAAATGAAAAGGAATGCGTTTTAACTAGCTTAGTGACTAAGGTTATGTAACTTAGTTGATGCGAAATGTAGCTTGGTATATTTTGTTATCGAGTGCCAGATGACGAGCAAAATGACAAATTGATACAGCCATGCGCGATGCATCAAATCTACAAATCTAGACTGTAATTCAGTTGTAGCCGATTAAGGCGGTGGTTTTCTCCTGCCCTGGTGGTTTTTATATCAACCGAGCTCTAAATTGCTTAATTGATACATTTGTTTGATTGACAATTGTGGGTCAATTACATAATTATGAGCTGGGTTGTAGCAGGTGGTCCCCCAGGAAAGGTTTGAGAGTTTTTGAGTTACTCCTCGCACACAATCGACAGCGGTTATGACTTAGAAATCATGGTTGTAAGACTTTCCAACCAACAACTGGTTTGGTTGTTCTACTATGGACACCTTGATTGCTTTCCACTCTCCTTAACTTTATTAAATATGTCTAATGAATAGTTACATTTCCAATATAGTCTATAATGTTGGGGACGTAAATTAAACATTTTGGCCGGTTTAAAAAAAAATGTTTTTACTTAAATTATTTTTTGAATGTGCTTTATTTTTTAAACGTTTTTAATGTAGACGTCACTTGTTCCCCCTTCTGGGCAGGTGCACAACTTTACAGATGTCTGCTGGGACAAATGTATGGAAAAACCAGGCTCCAAGTTGGACTCGCGTACCGAAACGTGCCTAGTGAGCTGCGTGGAGCGTTTCATCGACACAACCCTTGCCATCACCAATCGCTTCACACAGATGGTGCAGAAGGGTGCCCACTGACTGGAATGTCCTTCTGCCTCAATACACATCTGTGTGGCATCCTTGGATTTAGCTTATTGTTTGTGTTCTGTCGTTAGGTGTCGTTTTTTTGTCACACTTAATGCTACCATTTGAAAATGAACGAGTGTTTATAAAGCAACATATTCTCTCCCCGATGCCTTCCTCCCTCGGTTTAATTAAGTTTTCTGACAGAAATCGACGGTGTTGCTATGAATGTGGTATGCATACCCCGTGGAGTAAAAGCTAAAATTAAATTAACAAAATAAACCTACATTTTTACAAGATGTTGATCTGCTATTAAACATTGTAGATGTTTTGTTCGTGCGTCTTTCTGCCTCAATATTTCTTGGTAAGTTTTTTTTTTTTTTTTTTTTTGCACCATATGTGTTGTGGCACATTCAGCAGTCACGTTGATTAACGAGGTAATTAAATACATTTTCCGGCTGTTATGTGTACATGCTATGTTAAACGCTGCTCTCCGCTAATATTCCCATTTACATACAAATGTAATTTGACCTGAATAAAGTGTTTGTGGTGTGTTTACGATACGCTCAGGCTGTTTAAATGTACTAAAGAGTATCGACGATAGCATTTGGCAGCGAGGCCAAGTCTGTTAGAGAAAGGAGACATTTGAAACCTCCACCTAACATAATACTGCAAAATATGATAGTTTTGACTAGTTATATGAACATCAGTCGTCAACGGACTTCTGTAGTTTAATGTCCATAAAAACGTAATAGGAACCGCAATGGAGCAACGGTGTTTTAAAGGTATTTTGGCCGTCACTAACTATATATGCCATTTGGGGTGATTCATTTCTCATGTTCAGACTAGCAATAATAATCTTCGGGATCCATTATATATAGCTATATTGTTTTGTGTACATTGTCAACATAAACGAATTTAAATAAGCTAAAGCTATAAAATAAAAACTTGTGTTCTTATTTATTATTGGTTTCGTAGCTCCATGGGCAGCTAATATTCATTCAGTAAACCTTAATTTCGAGTTCGGACTACAACGGGTTTATATCAAGCAATAAGACCCTAAAAACACTTTTTCAATGAACATGATATTTATTCTGCTATTCTCTGTAAACCAGATATAATCAGCTTTTGGCCCGTTCGGTCTTTCGTTCAATAAAATCGCGATACTACGTCCGCATGCTTGATGCTGCAAATCCAGATAAAGCAGGTAGAAATGTAATGGGAAGGTTAATGCTAAGGTTATCGGAATCCCACGTGCTTCCTAACCTAGGTTCCGTGTTTTGGGGAAACCGTGGAAAACCCCCCAGCTCCGCAATTTATTAAAGACGACAGTGTCGGTGAGGAAACAACCTTTAGCCAACTATGCACATTTTCACGTTTCGGTAACTTAACTGTTTTGATAATCTCGGTTTGGTGAGGTGGTAGTTGCTGAAATGCGATCTCGATAAAATTCCGCGGGCGTATAGCCAAATTCAATTGCAATTTAAGCATGAATTTCCCGTCATTGATGACAACTAGGCTACTAAATAGAACGATAAAAGCTGAAATAAGAATTGTAATAATCATGACACAAAATACATTTATTATAAAAATGAAAAACAAGCGTTTGTCATTGTTCGCTTCCATATCACCCTTTTCCTCAAAGTATCAAAGTTTAAAAAAAAGAAGAAGCATAAATTAATCATCTGGTAATGCTATGTGTAATTTTATATTCTATATTAAAGGCGTTACTGAGGACAAAAAACAAGATTAATCTAAACTATTTCAATTAAAATCTTATTATTGCAAAATGTTGTATAAGTTAGTATTTGACACTGAAATCTGGCAATACGGTTGATAATTGCTGTGTTTAAAACAGACAACCCACTACCACACCAAACGAAAAAAAGCAACTAGCTTTGTCTATTTTCAAACCCAGAGACAGGGAAGGTGGCTTAGTACCTCTGAAAGTGGAATCCACATAGAACGCTAATGTTAACAGGTAAGACACACAATTTTAAAGATTCTAAAACAAATTCTCAATCAGTAAAGGCTCTTGCCCGGTTGGTGACGGAACCCAACGAGCTGGATTTTACTGAATTGACTCCGGCTAATGTTCCTGGCAGTTGAGGAGTGGGTTAAATTCACAGGGCTATACCGAGCCACTTGTGCGGGTTAAATCGGCAGTTTCCCTTGGCTCGTTGCTAACACGCATCTCCTAACAGCTTCCCAGATGCCTGCAGTCTGGGAGTGCAATAGAGAGGGCTGTCTTTCCAACAACTGGCGCTCTTGTGTGAGCAGTGTAGCCTGCATTGTGAACAAGAGACGGGTGGCTCGAAGGTGGCTAGGATTGGAGGAGACTTCCTCCCCCTCCCTGTGTGTGACTGCAGGGGTCATTGCGACGAACTGAGATTAGGACACTTGGCGGTTCCAAATCGGGGGAAAAATAAAAATGAGGGATAAATGGTGTTTTACAAACAGTGCTGAACCACACACACACACACACACACACACACTTTCTTTCTCTGCACAACTATGTAGTGTTAATTTCAGAACAATGAACGGCGTGTCTCAATTTTCTTATTTAAACGTGTTCACAGGAAGTCCCGTCCTCCGGCCAACCGAGGCCTGATTTCCCCTTGTCCATGCTAGGCACAGAACAGAAACTACTGCACATCCACCTCTTTATTCCCTCTGGTTGTTAATGTTCTCAGCTGCTCTCAGCGCAGATTTCATGGCAGTCTCAATCCAGGCGTGGGGCGTGGCAGTGTGTTCCCCAGCAAAGTGAACCCTCCTTTCCTTCTTAAACAGCTCAGATGCGTATTGAATCTGCTGGTAAGGGGTGTAGATGGCAAAGGCACCGAGGCTGAATGGATCCATGCTCCACTTCTTGACCACGCCTCCAGTGTAGAGGTCACGGATGTAGTCCCCGTGGATCTTCACCAGGTCATTAAGTACTATGAGTTTTAGTTCTTCCTCACTGATCCCCTCAAAGAGCATGGAATCGTCAGAGCAAGTGTAGGAGGCCAGAATTGCCCCTCCAGTCACCTCAGGGAAGTCATGACTGGGGTAATAGATAAAGCGCGAAGGTAGATCAGTGATGCTCTTTCCACCTTTGATGCCCTCGTTCCTCCAGAACTTCTTGCTGAAACTCAGAACCACCTTGGTAGAGCTGGAGTAGTGCACAGACCGCAGTGCCTCCATCTTCGATGCTGACAAGGGAGGCTGGAAATCAACGAAAAGGGTAGCTTTGGCCGTGGCTGTCACAAGGGCATAGTCAACAGTGAGGCTGGTCAGGCTGGAAGGGTTGTTTTTGTCTTCATAGGAAATGGTGACATTGCTCCTAGTCTGGTTGATTTGCTTGACCTTAGAGTTGAGAAATATGGTTCCGTTGAGAACCTGGTAGAACATGTTTGGCAAGTGATCGAAACCACCAGTAAATTCGGAATACCTGTAGCAGGCAAAGAACAAATATATCACTTTCTGACCCAGTTGAAAAAAAAAATTTTCTCTGTGAAATTTCTACATGGAGTTTGATTGGCTCCTTTATCAACTGTCGATTGGCTAAAGTTAAGTGCATAAAGAAGAGGATAGCAATGAAGTTGTTTGGTGTGTTTGTACTGACGTCATGTTGTCATTGATATCAGCTTGAATGTGCAGACTCTCAGTCAAGCCAGTGTAGAAGAAACTGTTCTCATCCAGGATGTCCCCGATCATATGCAGAGCACCACGACTCAGGTTGGCTTCTTTCTCCAGGTACTCCTGCAGGGAATGAGCAGTCATCAGTAACTATTCTGCAGTCATCAGCGACTATTCTGTAGTCATCAGCGACTATTCTGCAGGGAATGAGCAGTCATCAGTAACTATTCTGCAGTCATCAGCGACTATTCTGCAGTCATCAGCGACTATTCTGCAGTCATCAGCGACTATTCTGCAGGGAATGAGCAGTCATCAGTAACTATTATGCAGTCATCAGCGACTATTCTGCAGGGAATGTGCAGACTATTTTGCAGTGAATGAGCAGTCACCAGCGACTATTCTGTAGTCATCAGCGACTATTCTGCAGTCATCAGCGACTATTTTGCAGTGAATGAGCAGTCACCAGCGACTATTCTGCAGTCACCAGCGACTATTATGCAGGGAATGAGCAGTCATCAGTGACTATTCTGCAGTCATCAGCGACTATTCTGCAGGGAATGAGCAGTCATCAGCGACTATTCTGCAGGGAATGAGCAGTCATCAGTAACTATTCTGCAGCCATCAGCGACTATTCTGCAGTCATCAGCGACTATTCTGCAGTCATCAGTGACTATTATGCAGGGAATGAGCAGTCATCAGTAACTATTCTGCAGTCATCAGCAACTATTTTGCAGTGAATGAGCAGTCACCAGCGACTATTCTGTAGTCATCAGCGACTATTCTGCAGTCATCAG
>JAOVYW010007679.1:0-10661 GCA_025775045.1 Hiodon tergisus
ATATATACACATAAAGAGAGAGACCGAGAGAGCTTTAACTGTGACATGCTGCCAAGCAAATACATTGATAAAAAGATGTGGAACGTGCCAGTGAATTTAAAATCATCAAAGCTTTTCACTCTCTTCTCCATTATGATAATTTTACAAAAATGCTTATCTCTTTCCTTTTGTTCATGACCCTTGAGAGAAAGACTTCCCTGAAAGTCCCATAAATGACGGCGTTGCCATCAGGATCTCAGGCAGGTGAGTCCCAGTAAGGGCTGAGCTGGAGTCTGAAACGAGATTGGCCTGGTCCGGGCCAGTCCAGTAGTCATAAACTACGGAGGGTGGGGACAACCAGGTGCCCAGTGGAGTAGCGGAGCGATGGAGAGGAGGGAAAGGAGAAAACCAGGGGGAGGGGGGTTGTTTTATCTCTACGCTGTTCCCGGTACTGCAGTCGAGCAGAGAGCCGGCTCTCTGCGTTCCCACCATGCTTCAAGTTCCCTTTACATGTTCTGCCGCCCCCGAGGGTGGATGAGCCACAAAAACGTGGCCTACTTTACCGCCCGTCCGCTCTGCTCTGCCGTATGCGTTCTCCTCTAGGAAGCCACAAAGTCTCTCACGTCCTAGCCGTCACGCAACAATCTCCTACTCCTGCTGCAGCAGCGCATTATTAGTGCAAGACCTGCAGGACTCCAAAAGGGCTCTCAACGCGTGCTCTGTCTGCACCAGCGCAGGAACTGGACAAGTAGATGAGGCACTGCGGTCTGCTGTGTAACATGGTGCTGCAAGCCAAAAACAAAGAGGCAGATTTTTGTTTTAAAGACAGATAGAGTGTAAAAATTGTTGCATCACGCTTTGATCAATTTCACGCTGCATGGACTAGCTTACAAATGGCAAGAAAGCAAAGCTACCGTGGCTCACACAGGCCGAATTTACCTCTGTGTTTGTGCCTAAAATCAGGTAACAAGCATGTCATATTCAGCGCCTGGTGGTGGCCTACATCCAAGAGCCGGTCAATTGAGTGGCTCGGATCGTCAGTTCAATAAGAGTCTCGTTTCAGCAGCGCTGCACCAAGCTTCTCTTCTGCCTCCGTCTCTCTTCAATGCACAGTTTTGTTCTACTGTTCGAGGCTTCATGGACACATAATCTACTGCAATCTACAGTGCTTACATTATTCGACTAATTTACAGTTCTTCCAGCCAGGCTAAGGACCCTGCTCAGGGGGCTGCCAGCGGCGTTCCTCCCACAAGGGGTCCAGGGTTGGAACCCCCTGCTCCAAACTACCATGCGTGGTGTACCCTACTAGAAGCCTGGAGCAGGTCCAACTGCAGTGCCGGCACTGGCGGGCGGCTTCAGCCCTCTTCAGTCCGAGAGCAAAGAGCGGCGGGTCACAGAGCGAGTCCTCGCCAGGTTCTCTGACCACACGGCCGACTGTCTTCTCTCCCGGTCCCGAAACCCCCGCCCACAAGGCCATGTCAGAGGCGGAGGAGAGTATTCTGGCCTTAGAATAAGTATCTGATCGATTCGCGTCCTGCAGCCTGGGCCATGAACTAGCTGACTCTCAGAAAACGGAAGAGGAAAAATTAGCCTTCAGCTCTTTTTCTTTCTTACTCTGCCTGTGGTGAACAAAAGCAGAGTTATCCTCAGGCTCGCTATTCTTCTGCTTATGTTGCCTTGCTTGTCCTCTCACCCCTCACTCAACATTCCCCTCCACACCCACATATCCTCCATCCTTTCCTCGCCGTCTAACCCTTTTCCCTATCGCGGTTACCCCCAACAGGGATCAAGTCAGAGGGGATTAGCCACTGAGTCGATTAGGGTTAGCGGCTCTGGTGTGAGGTTGGGTTTGAGCCCAGGGGATTTGCATGAAGCAGTTAATAAGACTAGTCCCGCATTGGTGTCTGTCAACGAGACTGATGTCTGTATTTTTAAGATGTGTACCTCCCACACCAGGAATCCGTTTCATCACATGGCCTTCACAAAGTAACATATTCATGGCACGCTTCCTGTGTGCTAGCAATATTTTCTCCGCCATCATTATGAATTATACGTCAAACAGACAATAGTGTTGAAGGAAAATCCAACCCTGCTAATAGTGTGATTTCAGCACCCATGCTGTTACACTGTGGAAAGGTGTATTATACTCTGGTGTACTCTGCCGTACTCTGGTGTACCATGGCGGTTTCATGACGAACATCTCCACTCTCGTGTGCTTTCCCCTCACGAATGCAATGACTCATTTAATTATGGTTACCAGCCAGCCTATTATTAATGATTTATACTAGGTGCGTTTATAGCTTACCCTGCATGGAGAAAACAGTTGGTGTCATGTATAATAAGATTACGAATCGATACAGTGTCTCGGGTCAGCCTCGCTCCGTAAAAAGATTGCGTCACCATAGTAGCTCTATATATCATATAACTGACTACTTTGAGAAACACAACTTTATGGTGCTGAAACAGTCACCAACATGTTGGTGGCTTATAATCCTTTTCTGGCTTTTTGACAGAGTAGACTCATGATCAGAAAGCTGCAGGCTCATGTCCAATAGGTGGGGGGTGGGGGGGTCTCTGCTGCTTTCCCCTACACAAGACCCTATTCCTGAATTACTTTTGTAAAAATCTGGCTCAAGTATGGAACTGTGCAATTTTATGCTGTTCGCTTTTGCTAAGTCATGAAATGACTAAAGCTAAAGAGCTAACAACTGGCAGATGTGGGTTTTTTTGCATAGAACAGGCGTCCGAAGAACGTGCTGCTGACAAATCGCTGTTTGATTGAGTGAAATTCCTGTTTATTTACACAAATGAGTGGCCCTGTTCCTCGTTAGGGAGCCAAATTAATGCTTAATGAGTTAATTGGCTTATTACACCGATTGCTCCCAGGGCAGTCAACAAGGTTTGGCTGTCATTCATCGAGGTTGGAGAGTGGGGAAAGAGATATAATGGGTGGGGGGGTATAAAAAAGGAGTGTGACAGTGAGCTGTTTGTATTGACACGCAACACGCCAGACCAGAGGTAATCTGGGTACGAGAGACACTAAGGTGGTGTGTCCTGGGTACAAGTGACACTAAAGGGGTGTGTCCGTTGGAGGAGAGACACGTACAGAGGTGTGTCCTGGGGACGAGAGCCACGTACAGGGATGTGTCCTGGGGACGAGAGACACTAAAGGGGTGTGTCCTGGGGACGAGAGCCACGTACAGGGGTGTGTCCTGGGTACGAGAGACACGTACAGGGGTGTGTCCTGGGGACGAGAGACACGTACAGAGGTGTGTCCTGGGGACGAGAGACACTAAAGGGGTGTGTCCTGGGGACGAGAGACACATACACATCTGCCTTCCTCCTACTCATCTGCAGCTCATGGGTCTACAGAGAAACGGAGTGGAGCTGGAAAAGGAGCTCTTCCGTGGAGCTTACAGAGTTGAGGGGTCAACCGAGCCTTTCAGAACCCAGCCCTGGGGGATAATGAAAAGGTAAACCAGGGGAATGTGTACGACAGTTTGCTGTGAAATCTTGTATGTAAGGACAAAGGCCAAGGCGAGCGGTGGGTTTTTCAGTGGATGCTGGTGGAAATTAAATGCTCGGCTGAGCCGTAGCAAGCCGCAGCAAGCCGCAGAATGGTTGGCTCATGGAGATCTGGGCCGTAATCAGAAAATTCTGGACAGGAAGAGTGGCACTCAAACTCTAACAATAATCAGCAACTTCCCTCAAGTTTGAGAATTTCTAAATGTGTTATAATACCTTTTAGGACCGAAAAGTATCTTTAAAGCAGATTTTTAGAATGTATTTATTCAGTAGAAAATTTAACCCTAGATACTTCAGGGAGTGTATTATTTATATAATTTTTGTATTTAAATGGTAAAATCTATCTTTGGAATCTATCATCAATCAGAAGGGACTTCTCCAGTTAGCTGCAGAGCACGGAAAGGTCACTTGATGGACTTAGAGGCAAATAAATCTGCGGCTCCCGTTGATCTGGTGAAAGTAGTGAAAACAGGCCCTTTGAATTGACAGCAGTCAGAGGAATATCCACTCCTCACAAAGTCCTTCTTTTAGAAGTAATGGTGTTCTGCAAAATTATCATGGTTCAATCAAACTTGTCTGTTAAAAATTTATAATTTACATAATATATGTATAATATATTGAAATAATAAACTTATTTGATGATGCACTGATTTAAGACAAGGACCACTTTATAAGTAGACTTAAGAAGGGCTTTCATTAAGATTCCTTTTCCTCTGAGTTCTACCCCAGCTGTTAAACACACAGCAGAACTGGTGTTTCTCTGTTTCTGCGTGGGCCTGTGTCACCGGGTCTCCCAGCCACCTCAGCAGAGAGAACAGTTCTGGGCAATGTGTCCCGTGCCCTGTCGGACCTAACACGCTGAGGCGACCACTGAGTGTGTGTGTGAGTGTGTGTGTGTGTTTGTGAGTGTTTGTGAGTGTGTGTGTGTGTGTGTGTGTATGTTTGTGTGTGTGTGTGAGTATGTGTGTGTGTGTGTGTGTCTGTGTTTCTGAGTGTGTGTGATTGTGTATGTTTGCGTGCGTGTGTGAGTGAGTGTGTGTGTACTTTTGCGTACGTGTGTGTGTGTGAGTGAGTGTGTAGGTTTGCGTGCATGTGTGTGTGTGTGTGTGTGAGTGAGTGTGTTTGTGAGAGTGTGTGAGTGTGAGTGTGAGTGTGTACGTTTGTGTGAGTGAGTGAGTGTGTACGTTTGTGTGTGTGTGAGTTAGTGTGTAGGTTTGCGTGCATATGTGTGTGTGTATGTGAGTGAGTGTGTACATTTGCGTGCATGTGTGTGTGTGTGTGAGTGAGTGTGTACGTTTGTGTGCATGTGTGTGTGTGTGAGTTAGTGTGTACGTTTGCGTGCATGTGTGTGTGTGAGTGAGTGTGTAGGTTTGCATGCATGTGTGTGTGTGTGAGTGTGTGAGTGTGTACGTTTGTGTGTGATTGTGTGTTTGTGAATGTGTTTTGTGTGTGTGTGTGTGTTTGTGAGTGTGTATGTTTGAGTGTACGTTTGTGTGTGAGTGTGTGTGTGTTTGTGAGTGTGTGTTTGTGAGTGTGTGTGAGTGTGTATGTGTGTGTGTGTGTGTGTGAGTGTGTACGTTTGTGTGTGTGTGTGTGTACGTTTGTGTGTGTGTGTGAGTGAGTGTGTACGTTTGTGTGCATGTGTGTGTGTGTGTGAGTTAGTGTGTACGTTTGTGTGCATGTGTGTGTGTATGTGAGTGAGTGTGTACTTTTGCGTGCATGTGTGTGTGTGTGTGTGTGAGTGAGTGTGTACGTTTTCGTGCATGTGTGTGTGTGTGAGTTAGTGTGTACGTTTGCGTGCATGTGTGTGTGTGTGAGTGAGTGTGTACTTTTGCGTGCATGTGTGTGTGTGTGTTTGTGAGTGAGTGTGTACGTTTGCATGCATGTATGTGTGTGTGTGAGTGAGTGTGTACGTTTGCATGCATGTATGTGTGTGTGTGAGTGAGTGTGTACGTTTGCGTGCGTGTGTGTGTGTGTGTGTGTGTGTGAGTGAGTGTGTACGTTTGCGTGCATGTATGTGTGTGTGTGTGAGTGTGTACGTTTGCGTGCGTGTGTGTGTGTGTGTGTGTGTGTGTGAGTGAGTGTGTACGTTTGCATGCATGTATGTGTGTGTGTAAGTGAGTGTGTACGTTTGCGTGTGTGTGTGTGTGTGTGTGTGTGTGAGTGAGTGTGTACGTTTGCGTGCGTGTGTGTGTGTGTGTGAGTGAGTGTGTACGTTTGCGTGCATGTGTGTGTGAGTGAGCGTGTACTTTTGCGTGCGTGTGTGTGTGTGTGTGTCTCAGCATGTCTTCTTGTCCGAAGCCAAACGGGTGCACTTGGCAGTGCCGCAGTCCTCCTACACAGTCACGCTTCTGTGCACGGCAAACAAACTATTTGTTACGCAAGCTGGTGCATCATGATGGGGGGCTTTCTTATTGCTGCCATTCACGGGTCTGATTATCAAGCACAGTTTGTCAAATCAAATTACATGACCAGGAATTATTTGTTGGGGGCGGGGTTTTGGTCTGGCTGTGCACATTTTGGAATTGACAGACTGTGGAATGTTTAGTGTGCGGCACCTCAGTGAAGCAGGTGTTACTGACTGAAAAGAGCAAGGATAGAAACAGGGAAATACTGGATCTGTGTGGAAATAATAGGAACGTCTGTTGTTGCCAGCTAAGATGGTTAAAGTCCTGATCATCTGACAAGCCTACATCCAAGCTCCCATTACACATACTGAGCAATCAAGATCCAAGTGCATGCTGGGATGCGTCTCTTTGTCCCATGCGTTAGAGATTCAGAGAATGCTTCTGAGACAGTGGGGGAAAGTGAAGACGTCTCAGAGAGGAGTTTTGTTCTTGACTGCTATTTTTATCCCTATTGTTTTCTTGCTTATGGACTTTCATGCACTGTTCGAATGACAAACCTGTTCCAATCAAACGCAGAGATCTGCGCTAGTTTGTTCCATCCCGTCCCAAGCCTCCTTATGCATTGGCATAATATCCTTTTTATTTATAGCGCATGCTATTCTAAGTAATTTGTTCTACTGAAAAGGAGAAGAAAAAAATCCACCTCATGACTCACAAATGACTCTACTTTTATTTGCGGCGTTCAAATTTTTCATCCCCTCAAAGCACCGAAAGGGAGCGCTGGTCTGGAGAGATTGGGTTTCCGGCTCATCGGTTTTAATGAACCCTGATGGGCAGGGGCTCTGCAGCAGGCGAGACTCTGCAGTAGGCCTGAGGCCCCACTGCTGTCGGTCCCGTGCTGTCCGTAACGATGAGCGTCACTCCTGAGCTTGTCGCGGGAAACTAGCGGCTTGTGGGTGGTTGTTTTAATTTCGAGTGTCAAATATATATATATATAGACGCATGTCAACATATTTGTGTGTGCGAGTGTTTGTGTGTGTCTGAGAGAGAGCTATTTAAAGCCTATTTCCTCTAATTATTACAGAATGCATACCTTAGTTGCCCTCAGTCATTTTGTGGGTTAAGCCCTTTCACACTGTTTCGCTCGTTGAAATTGATCTCTTTGCCATTTCTATGGATCTCCAGGACAAAACAGTTTTCCCGACCAAACAGTTAAAGCTTTAAACTGTTGCGTTTTGTATATCGACTTACTGGGTTTAGGGTTCTGGACTGGATCCATTTATACAGCAGGTTCCTTACTGATGCAGTATGGGTTACAGTATGGGGAAATCAGAGTGCCCTGGTTTGGATTATGCTGAAACCTCCAGTTTACAAGCACTGAACTGCCTTCTGCCCACGAGGTGCACTGTTCTATGTAAGGGGCCAATCCAGGTCGAAGGGGCTGAGCTCTGATGTTGCTGTACAGGTTTCTGGAACAAGGTCAGGTGACTCGATTCGACCAGTTAATGAAGTGGTTGCGGTGTTGTGACAGCCAGAATCCTCTGTGTCGCTGTTTTAAACCAGAAGGCAGAATCAGAAGGGACAAGCATCAGTTGCAGGGGTTCGGTCTGTTTTTTAAGGCCATCCTCTCTAGTTGTACACTGGACAGGCAGAACTGGACACTAGGTTTCTTGTAGAATTGTTCTGTTATTTGACCTAATCCCATATATTTGGATGTTAAGGAATCGTGACCCTTGACCCACCTCATGAATTATAACCTCACTGCCAGCCACAGTACACCGCGGCACATGTTTTTTCAGCCCAGAGTCTAAACTTCTGCCAGTAGACCAACATTGTGTTGTCGCGCCTGCTTGATAAGTCGCTGCTAATGGCCACACCAGGGTTGCTAATGTGCTCCAGAGTGCTAATTAAACATCCGCCCTAAATCACAGCGCAATGAACGCCTCTCGCTCGCCGAGCCACCCCAACACGGCTGACCTTTTATTCACCAGTTATTCCTTTGGCCCGTTTTCCCAGGTTACCGGCGGAGGCGGTCGCCAGGGGTGAACCGCGCCAGCCTGACAGAGCCTCTGATTCCGTCGGTCCGACTCTCTCTGCTAAATGGAGGAGCACAGAGAATGCCACACCGCCTCTGATACCTTTCCAATCTCTTTATTCACGGTTGTTTTGCGTTGCTATACTCCCTTTCTTTTCAGAAGGGCAGTGGTAAGGGAAGCTACCGGGGTTGACACAGGGGGAACCGTGCTGATTAAATGGTGATTACACGCTCCTCGCAAGGTGTGTCGCTTCACATAGCCGGAGGGCGCCTCGCTCGCCGTTGGAGGGACTCTGGGAAACAGATGATTCTGGTCCTCCAGGAGGGGGGCGCTCCTGCAGGTGCCTTTTAATTAGTGACTCATTAGGACCTGCAGAAACAGGCGGCTTGAGTTATTGCCCGAATAATTAGTTGAATTTGGCAATTAAGACTTGAAGTAGAGTCCAAATGAAGAGTGCCCGACCCCCCAATCCCCCCTGTGCCCCCCCTCCCGGGGCATTGCTGCACCTGGCATCACCACTACTGCGGGCAACCGGGCTTTACAGTTTACCGGCACATGACTGGGCACCTAAAATGTGCAGCAACTGTCACTCTGTCAGGCACACCTGGCAACTTAAGGTCTTAATCCTATTCAGGGCAACCTGTGAATGTGTGCTAGGTGTAAAATGCAAGCTGGGTAAATTCAACTGAATGAAGCCGTCTGGTACTAAGGGGGAAAAACTCCTTTGCAGTAAGGGGAGTCATAGTTTCTCTTTCAAGCCGCAAGAGACTATCACAGAAGCAGGCTTGCAGTTCACAAACAAGCCCGGATCCTCGGGCAAGTGGTCAGTGTCGGATTTGTGACGGTCAATAGGAAATGCACAGCACAGCGGACTGTACACAATTTAGCCTGCCTGAAATACCGTCTGCTTCGCCGAACGCAGTTGGCAGGCTGGCGGTGCTGCTACAAGGAACCTCATTAAATGGAAAAGGAGACCAGATTTTCTAAAAATCCTCTGCCCCCGTTCTCTGTTGCAGTTGACTGCTGAAGGGTTAACTGGGTTTGCGAAGGAAAGATTTGAAGATCTGCCTCGATAATTCTTGGCTGGCAAACAACGGAGCGGTATAAAAAATGGATTTAAAATATCATCAATGGGCTCGAGCCAGCCCTTCTTCCTCATGGGGGCGTGTTTGTCTTTCTCAGATCAATAGCCCCACATTGATGCCTTGAAAGACAATTTATGAGGCATAAAGGACAGGCCTGCTGGTTCAAACTGTGCCCCAGTCCTCCCCCCTCGCCCAATCCCCAATAATCTCCCCCCCCCTCTCTCTCTCTCGCTCTCTCTTTCTCCCTCTCTGCCTTCCCTCCATCTCTCTCTCATTCTTTCTCCCTTTCCCTCTCTCCCTCTCCCTCTCTCTCTCTCTCTCTCTCCCTCTCCCTCTCTCTCTCTCTCTCCCTCCCTCTCCCTCTCCCCCTCTCCCTCTCTCTCTCTCTCCCTCTCTCTCTCTCTCTCTCCCTGGGGTGGTGAACTGAAGCCTGAGCAGGGAGAAAGGGGACAGCTGTGAGGGGGCGGGGCTGGGCTAAGGGGTCGTCCGCACCTCTCCAGATGGCACAGCAGGGCAGCAGCTGCCAACAGGGCAGGAGGGACGATTAGAGTTTTGCAATGCGCCCAGGTGAAAGCGGACGGGTGAATAAATCAGACACAGGACCACACGGTAGAGGGTAGGAGTAGGCGCCGAGTTCCAGCTCCACTGGCCTGAAGGGGGGGCTTCAGACAGATGATTGTTTTTTGGGGGTTTTTTAGCAGAGAGGGCATGAAGTCCCCTGCCGCTTGAATTTGGGACCCGTCCATTTTTCCCATCTGTGTTGCCCTGCTCGACCTCCTACCTATACCACGCCGACACTCCTCTAAGCACAGGGCTCCTTCACGCAATGCTGCTGTCCCAACCGCCCCCTTCTTGTGCTTCGTCGACAGTTCTGTGGGTGACCTTCGTCAACCCGTATGTGTTTACTGAGATTTGCATAACAGTGTCTATGCACCAAACGTATGACAAACGCAAAAACCCTTTTCCCGCTATCTGTACCTAGCTATACAGATCTACTGAGCCAAGTGCTGCACTGCGATGCTAGCTTGTAATATGCACATGTACCACCACAGTCCAACATATTGCTTCCTGTAATTAATTTGCGTTTAGATTGCGTTTCATATATTTCTGCCAGCCTGGGGGGAAGAATTCTGAAGTCCCTGGTTTTTATCTTATTGATAGCATGTGTCTGTACCGCGCCATGTCAGTTCAAATCCTGTTACAACTAAAGTGCATCACCCAGACCGCCCTGCTCACCACCAGGATGCCCCGACTCTGCCCTGGTTTCAGTTTCAATCTGTCCCTCCCTCACCCTGCCCCTGGCCTGGCCTGGCCTGCTCTGCACACTTCTTTGCATTAGCTCATCTGGTTGCACAAGCCCTGAGTCAGGAGGGATGGGCAGTGGTCATGCAGCAAAGGATTTGGCTGAGAGCATGAAGGTCTCCATGTTGACCAGATAGGAAGGCCTCCCGAGTGGCTCAGCCGGTAAAGGTGCTCACCTGAGTGCAGACTGAGCCCTATGAGCTGGAGCTCACCTGAGTGCTGACTGAGCCCTATGAGCTGGAGCTCACCTGAGTGCAGACTGAACCCTATGAGCTGGAGCTCACCTGAGTGCAGATTGAGCCCTATGAGCTGGAGCTCACCTGAGTGCTGACTGAGCCCTATGAGCTGGAGCTCACCTGAGTGCAGACTGAGCCCTATGAGCTGGA
>JAOVYW010007686.1:0-10656 GCA_025775045.1 Hiodon tergisus
AGTTCTTCCACACCAAATTCATCCAACCATGCCTTTATGGACCTTGCTTTGTGCACTGGGGCACAGTCATGCTGGAAGTCATTTCCACAGAGTTGGCCTAGGCCCCTTAGTTCGACTGAAGGGAAATTATCTCAGCTTAACAAAGACATTTTGGAAAATTCTATGCTTTGTGGAAACAGTTTGGGGAAGGCCCTGCTCCAGCCATGGCCAATGAACCTAACCCGCAAGTCTTCAGACAGCGGGAGGAAACCAGAGCACCCGGTAGAAACCCACGTGGACACGAGGATAACTTGCAAACTCCACACAGACAGACACCCCAAACCGGGAGTCTAACCCAGGACCCTTGGCACTGTGAGGCAGCAGCACTAACCACCGAGCCACCGTGCCACCCTTTACCATGTTCAAAAACACAATTTTCCCAGGACCAATGTCTAAGCGACTAAAAGTTGTTGAAGCTCACCAGCTGTACACCATATGATTCTGATGGTTTTTGCCAGCGTTTTGGTAATATCAAAATGATTTTAGTTGTTTTTTGAAAAAATCATGTTTCCATTCCAAAGTTTGGATGGCCGTGTATTTCCTTCCAATGAGAACTAAGAATTCAGTTGATTGAAAGGAGAGTTAAATTTGACTACATTATCACTTCTGGCTGCTAGTTCCTGAATGTTTCTCTCATAAGACTCCACAGTTTGCTTCATAGCAGGTTCCAAAGGTGTGGCATGAAATGTGTCTCTGTCAATGGTGCAATACCTAAAGAAATGCAGGCTTCGGCTAAAGTTCTCGACAAAACCACCAATAGTGTGGGATCCAAGGTTGTCACCTACAATGGAACACAAAGAAGCTTTCAAAGTTTTGCCATCATTTACAACACCATTCTCTTCAAGATCCTTGAAAAATGTTTTAAAAAATGTACTGTAAAATGTATGTATAGCAGTACATGTAAGTTCACAGTTGCTCTTGTAATTTCACTCACATTCATAAACATTATTTCTACTGTAATTTTACAGTGACAGCTGTAAAAAACAGATAATTTTACAGTGTATATATAAAGCAGTGTGCTGTGTTTAGAATTGTAGTTAATGCTTTACAGTACTCTTGTAACTTACTGGCAACCAAAATTGCCAGTAAGTCATTGTAAATTTTACAGTAAATTTAAGACATAAACTTAACAAATATGATTTCAATTAACATCAATACAACTCCAAAATTATGTCAAGTAAAAAAAAAAGCTATTTGTTAACACAGTAACGTTACTTACCATACAATATCAGCATTCCAGAGCAGTTTTACAAAATGATCCATCAGCCAGCACACATGATCACAGCACAGCATGTATGATCACAGAGTGGCGCATATTTATCACGCTGTAGAGTATAATTCTCAGTGCATGTCTGCAGAATTTTACACTTTCTCTCTCTTTCTCTCTTTTTACACTTTCACTCTCCACAATGTTGAAAATACTCACTGTGGGTTTAAATAAGTCAACTCTGTATTAACACCCAATTTTTTTACTGTGTAGAATCAGACAATGTTTTCCTCTAAAAGCTCTCCAGATCTGTAAATTAATATGTAAAATAAATTAGGAATTGTATGTCCCCCCACCAATTCAACTACACTGAATTGGGCCTCCACTACCAGTAAGGGAATCATGTGATTTAACTACACACTAAGTAAATCCCAGAGGCAAGAATTATTGCATGCAAGTAGGAAAGGCTTTCAATGCAACCGTGACAAAAGGAAAAGTAATGTATCCCAGCATGCATTAATGCAAAAAGGTGAACAGCCCCAACCAACCCCAACTGGATTATACTACGCATGAGACCTGGCTACTGACAGGGGAAGAGGACTAACCAAACAAATGGCATTGCCTCTGTCCACTCTACTCAGCTGAGCACGCAGGGGTAAAAAAAAGACAAACAACATACAAGAGGGCAGAGCAGGTGAGAAGGCTGGCCTTCCAGGAGTTGTCTCACACAATGCACAAGGTTCACCAACCAAAAATGTAAGCTTTTTCAATCATTGAGTTTATAGTATCAGTACCAGTGTGAAAACAATTGAGGAAAACTTTAATAAGTTGTGATTTAGCTGAAACCAGGAGCAGTATTAGGAGGCAATGGGTTATAGTTCAGTCAGTAAGCATCACTGTGAACTTGTAGGGCGCATGACAACTTTATGTATATATATCGCTGGTCATGCCAAAGCTGAATTAGATTTTTATCCACCAAACTTAAAAAAATTAAATAAAACATTTTTGTATCAATCACTGTTCAGAATGAGTTAAGGCACGTCTGTTTACCATTTGTGTAGCAGTAAAATGATGTGCAAACCACCACCCAGCATATCAAAACGATAAATGTGAATTTTTGTTCCATGGAGACAGATTTGTGGCCTGTGTGACTGTGTGTGTGTGTGTGTGTGTGTTTGTGTGTGTTGTGAAGCCGTCTCAACCATCTATTGTATCTGAAAGGGTCAGAATTAAAACCTAGATGCAAGGGAAAAAATTAATACAACTCTGCACTGTCAATTTGCATCATCAGATCACTATGTAAAGTTTATGCTCTTGGTTAAGTGCATTTGACGAAATTCACCATCAGAAAATATCAGCAAAATGATAGTCATCAGGTTTTACTATTGGTTTCAAGGCTTTGCAGATTGTAATTATTGATATGACAAAACATAAATGTTTTACTTGATAGTACTATTTTATTTTCTCCCTTTCCATTGTCCTGTAACACCCCTGTGGAAACAAGCAAGAGCAGTTATGAGCTTATGTAGCTGGATGTACATAATACCTAGTGTTTCTCTTTTTATCATGTAATGGAAAGATTACTGATGAACATCATAATCGCATTGAATTTATACTGCTATATTCTGACTAATAAGTGTGCTACTTGGTGGGCCCTAAGCTACCAAGTTTGTGAACGAATTCTAGAACTATATGTGTCACCTAGTACGTTATTTCCCAAACCTGTTTCTGATGGCATAGAGTGTCTCTGCTGGTTTGGGAATCACTGGCCTAGTAGATCTTACTGACCAGGAAAATTCAACTAAATTGTTTCCTATCCCCTTCTTCTTTCATTGATATATGTAAAGTAGAATTTGGCAGTTTTCAGACTTAATAAATATTATTTTTTTTGCTCTATGTTTTGCTGTCTTATCCACAGAAAAACATCATTTTAAAATGGTTTTAATTATTTATATTGCTGTATATTAACTGAAGCAATTCAGGCAAATTACCTTGCTCAAGGGTCCCACAGTTAATGCCGGGATGCAACCAACAAAACCATCACTAAACCTGTCATATTTTAGAATTGCTTATATTAAATTGCAATTGTTTAATTCATTTCTTAAAATAATTATTCAGGAAAAAAAGAAGACATTTTCTATTTATACACATGACTAAGAAGGTCATTTATTTTAATGGTTATTTTATTTTTATGATAAGTTTGTGTATTATTCATTCTCTCTAATAAATCTGACACACGCAACCTTAATTTAGGCCTAATTTAACCCACTGACATTACCATGTTCTACCTTCTTTTTACCTCTGTGGTTACAACAAACCAATAGGAATGAAAGCAAAATAAGGGTTATTTGGAACCATACTTAAGAACTAAATTTAAGCATAATAATATGTTATATATATTAATATATTAAGACTGTTATACTGTTTTTTCAGTCATACAAATAAAATGAACATTATCTTACAGTGAACATTTTGTATTAAAGTTAACATATAACATAATTAGTATTTTCAAAAAAATAATAAAAATATTTATTTATTTATTTATTTATTTATTTATGTATTTATGAATACTCTATCAGCATGTGGAAGGCAGAACTAGTAGCATGTGTATTGCTCAGATAAAAATTTGCTTAATTCCCTCCCTGATGGCCAGATTATTCTGTAATATATTTCAGTTCAAGGATGGGAATCATGTAGGGCCACAGAAGTTCCTACCTCAGTTTATTAATCCATCTTACCATAATACTCATAACAGTATTATAAAAGAGAAGATAAAAAATACATATTTTCTACTGAACTCAGGTTGACTACAACTTGGTATTTGATTGGACTGACAATGCACAACTGAGGTCACTGCGCTAAAATTAATGAGTAGAGAATATTCACGTTTCAATCTTAGTGTATAGGGCTCTAAGGGCACTGATGGCAATATGAAGGACCAATTTTCATCTGGACACCACAAGCAGACTCAGTTTATGGGCCCATGCCATATCCTGACAGGAGCAAACGAGGATCTTACAGCTGGATATTTACTGAAGCAATTCAAATTTCACTCGTTATTGATATCAGCATTACTTAGTGGTTAATTTCCCCTCCTGGACCATCAGTGTTTTTCACTTATAACATGGTGTAGGCTGTTAGTCCAAAAAAAGGTAAAGGTGAAACGGTTGCGGTAAGATCAGTTTGTATCTGTTAATAAAAAGAGTTAATGAGGGACAGATCCCATGCACTGGGCGGAGTTAAGAAGCCCATAGTTTTGTTCTACAACAGGTTAACATAAAACACTTTAGTTAGAAAAACATTGGAATACTCTTACCATGATGTCATAAATAAAGTTAAATTAAACACAAAGCAGATGGCTTTCCAAATCAACTTAACTAATTATCAGTTAACTATCACAAAATGCCGCCATATTACAGATATTCTATTACATTCTTTGATGCCTTGTACAGTCATTTATCTCTTGCAATATCAGTGGGAGACATGAAGCCTGTCTTTGTTTTTCAAAAGTCTTTCAACATTAGGCTCCAGCTGACATACTAACAAAGTAAGGATGTCATGGAGGTGAGAGTCAGACAGTGAATTTTTCAAATTAAACTTGTTTAGATTCATCAGACTGAAAACCTGCTCAAAAAGGCAGCTACTTCCAAAGAGGGCCATTATTACCTGTGATTGTTTGCAGATCTTTGCATACCTGTCTGCTGGAAAACAGCTGTAGAAGGCTAGTAAGGGAAGAGCTTTGAACTTGTTTTGTAGTTGTGAATCAGACTGGAGTTCAATTAGTTCCATTTGAAGCTCCTCACTGACTGTGTCCACATGAACAGAAAAGGGCTGAGCAAATAGCTCAAAGACTGTTGTATTGTCTCTGAAATCTTCTAAGCACCTGTCAGACTCCAGCACAAGATTGTTGAGAATGTCCATGTACTTGGGTAGATTCTCTTCTATCAAGCCTACCTCTCTAAGACTGGGGAAATTGGCCAAATGACTGGGCAGGAGTAAATGAAACTATGGTTATTTATTATTTTATTTTAATATTTATTTTATTTAATAAAATAATTAATAGCTTGAATAATGAAAATAAAAAAGGCCTCACGACTGGATGCATACTAAACAATAATATTATTGTAGCACGCCGACGTGCTTGGCTCGGAAATAATCGTAAAACAACACTTCCAGGTTCTTTCTTGCTGGTCCTTTAGTTTGTCACTTGAAAATAAACAAAAACGCTCTTCAGGGATCCCCCTCATGGGTTCACCCAAAAACAAAACAAACTATAATAACAAAACAAAAACCTGCAGAAAAATTGAACTTATGAACGCACAGTCATAACGCATTCCCCTTCCCGACACCAACTCGCTTCTTCTCCCTCTTCTGCCTCCGTTCACCCGTCTTTTAGCCTCTGCTGGTTGTGACGTCGTTTTCTCGCCCGGCTCCTCTCCCGACTTTCAGCACCTGGATCACAGGCTGTTAAATTATGTTTATAATTACCACAATCCTCAACCGGTGCTGGTGGGCGTCTCCTGCACGTGTTCTTGAGATGGACGCCTGGAACAATTATGCTTAACAATTACTTCACATTATATAATTTTTTGTTATCATTTGAATGTTTTAAGTAGGCATGTCACCTGCTGAGAGATGTATGCTGAGCAGAAGTAGTTTTTGCTTGAAGGCTCTTACCTTCCTTTCTTGCTTGAAACATCTTGATCTCGTCATGCAGCTCAAAAAAACGGCAGAGAACATTCCCTCGGCTCAACCATCTCACCTGCTGGTAAGTACATCATCCTGCGCATCCATCTCATGCAGCAGAGCCTTGAAATAACAATGAGACAGCGCCTTGGAGCATATATTGTTGACAATAGAGACAACACCGCACATCACATTCTTAAGCCCAATTGATTTGGTACACAGCTGTTCTTAGTGTGAAATGCAATGGGGTTTTAAAACTTTACCCCCACACTCGTAGACTTTCTCCGATACCAGATTTCTTCCCTACCATTGACGGAGCTCCATCAGTTGTAATACCAGCCAGATTCTCCCACTTCAAATTGTTCTTTCCCAGAACTCTCCACTGCCAAAACCAAATCTGCTCCTTTTGTTGTACCTGAAAGTGTCTCAAGGCCAGCCAGCTCCTGTGAGACAAAATATTCGCCGACTCCACACAAAACACCAAAAAGCGGGCAGAATCGGATATATCAGTGCTCTCGTTGTAAGCAATGGAAAAGGCAGAAAATCCACTTGCTTTATCCATCATTTGCTCACGGATGTCTTGAACTATGTCCTTGATGCGGTGGGTATCAGTGTTCCAGGAAAAGCTGATTTGGGAGAAAGCCTGATTAGCACACAGTCTCAGCAGCCACAGTCAGAAACTTTTTCACAAAGTCTCCACATAAAAAAAGTTGGTCCACTCTGAAATCAACACAGACACCTGATAATTTGCGCAGGTTGAATTTTCTTGTGTTGATGACGGCTGCAACAAAGCATTTTGCTGAAAGTTAAGTTTAGCTGGCAGGTCACACTTGCCTTCTCCTTTCGGACCTCACCGCTGTACTTTTAAAAAACGAGGGAATGTTTCGTTTCATAGTGATGACGGATATTATATTCTTTCAAAACAACCAAACTGAGACAAACTGCTGTCGAATTTAGTTCTATGAAAAAATAGTCAAAATTTCCAAATTTCCTTTTATCCGTGTGCCACTGCCTTGATCTCTCCATCTTGACTGGGTGACTCAAAGCCAGTGACTCAAAATACATGCACAGCACATGAGGGGGAGTGTGAAAGAGAACAAATACCGCCTAAAGAATTTTAGATGCACAAAACGTACGTGTCGTAGTCATTACGGTTTTACAACACATTCAAAATAAGAGAATAAGCATGAGCTTGTCAAATGGTCCATGGTGGTCCAAAACGAAAGTGGGCGGCCTTGCTTTTGAAGATAATTACTGATGATTGACTGATTGGATTATTGTTAGAGAACAACACCTGTATAACCAGAGTGATTGGTTATAGCCATCTGGGGTAGTGCTAAATGAATGAACGGAAGGCTAAAAAAGAAGCCTTTATATCTCTGAAATTTGAATGAAACCATTTTTTTACTAAAGAGCATAGATCAATAACAAAACACAGTTTGATATACCTGCGGATATTTTTGAAGATTGTATGTAGCACGAGAGGGCATGGTCAGTCCGAGAGCGCCCGGAAACCGAGGCATTGGGGTAGGGGTTCGCCCAGTTGACAAGCCCAGTTGACAAGCCCTCATACAGCACTTACCATACATCCAGTTCCTTCCTCCTTGAGCCAGCATAGCTGGTTCGTTTAAATACCTTAGAGGCATTAGTTTTTTACATTCCATATTAAACCCAATGAGCTCCCAGATACATCAAGAATCAATACAGAAAAAAAATGAGTTGTTTGGCCCTTAAAACACACATATGGGTGGAGACAGGGGAGTTGACTGTTGCCACAGGGGACCTGTGGTGATGGTGGGTAGGCCCGTGGCTCCCCTCTGTTTGGGTGGTGTCTGAGTCTACAGTGTCACGCAGCGGACGCACTTCAATCTCCAGGAAATCCAGAGATTTACAATTCACAGTTGCTAGCAGGGTGGGGGTAAATTTCTGATTTATTTATTCCAATTATCATGAAGTTTTACCTTTGTGGTCAAGTAAGATGAACCTTCTGCTGTCTGTTGGGACTTGGAATTGAACAAAGTATGTTCATTTAATACTGAAAATACTTATTATAATTATAATATACAAGAATTATAAAACAAGAATTGTCAACGGAGGTGCTAAATATTTAGTAATAGTTTTATTTGTAAACACATTTCAATATTACTATTTGATTCAGATGGTCTAATAATGTTCTAATAATGTTAATTCACATGTTAGGCTTCCGGAGTATTGGCTAAACTGACAGAAAAAAAAGATTATTGCAAGTGCAATAGGGGTTTGATTTGGTCCAGCCCTTAGTAACTTCAGTAACTATAACAATCTTTATGATACCTAATCACCATAGGGGTGATAGATTGTGAGTCTAGTAAGAAGGAATATTATAATGTTTGGTATCTGTACAAGAACCCTGTGATATGTCTTTCTGGCGGGCACAAAGAGGCTAACGAGGGGCAACCCCCACTGGCACCTACAGTTTGTAGGGTTGTTGTGTTTTTAAAAAATCTATTTTTGTTAGTAGTTTTAGCAGAAAACTCGTGAAGGGGAGAACTGAAGCTCCAAAATCCAGATCATAATCCTAGACACCTTTACGGACTGAGGCATAGTCACTTTGCTGTTCTTTGCAAAACTAAGTACATACCCAATAAAGCAGACATACCAAGAGTGTTACAGTAGTACATCCTTTAGAAAAAATGCAGAACAATGCTTAAATCTATTGATCAGGGTAAGCCACTGACTGTTTAGAGTAGAAAAATAGCCATTTAACAAAAATAAATAAAACAGTTATTATAAATGGATTTTATTGGGACAAAAAAAAAACCACAACATATGTTTACAGTCAGTTTTGTAACTGGAACGAGAAGCATGAAGTCCAGAGTGAAGGAAATGAATTGAAATTTCAACTACATGAGCTATTCAGATTACCATTTTGATGAAATGCATTAAAAAGAAGACAATTAGTTATACCAAGTTCCTGTTAAGGAACATTTGAGTCCAATCACAGAATGGTCCTGACATTGCTCTCCCAAAGCAGAGCTGCTGAGATTTACACATCCAAATAAATTTTCTGGAGTTTTGCTGGTTCCAAGCACAAACAAGTGTATTGATGTCGAAGTCAATTTATGCAGTCCTTTGGGTACTCAACAAACATGTTTGTTTCTTGCAATGACCTCTGAGGGGATGTTTACTTGGTTTTCCATGTCAAGGGTGATTTTGGCTGCATTATATTTTTGTTTGTTTATTGATTTAAGAAAGACACAAATAAAATAAGCTTTACATTTGTAATGTAACTTCCGTTTGGATGTTAGACTATGTCTTTTTTTATTCAAAAGAGGCATAGTTTAACACCCAATACCCATGCTGATCAGGTTGTTCAGGGCGTTGGCACCACCACGTTCAGAACTAGGTTTTGAGTCTAAACCCAAATTAGTTTTATACCTTTGAAAAACAAGTAAACGTGTTTGTTTATTGGCTGAAGTTAATTATTTGTGCTTTTTTCCAAACCACAGTCCCTTCTACTTGTAAATATTTATAGGCCATCTGGTTCATATGCAGAATTTTGCTAATATTTAATAAAATATAATTATTTTCTTGCAGTCATAGTAGAAGGCACTGCTTGTTGGGGATTTTAACAACTGCGTAAACAGTACTAATCAATATATACTTCAGCCTACACACTAGTCATACATAGGGTGACCAGATCGCAACAGTAAAGAATTGGGACATCTTCCACTTCTGGGGGCAGGGTCAATAATTTAATAAATGCATATATATTTGTATATTAACCCTTACCTTAGTTAATATATTTCAAATGATCATTGACATCAAAATCCAACTAACAATATACGTGTACTTATGTCCCTCAAATTGTTAATATAAATAATAATAATAAACGTACACTTACCTTGGCCCTCTAACTGTCAGCCGTGCCAGCAATCTCATACTTCTTTGATGACTTTGCAGTGTTCATAACATGCTTTTGGACAATCACATAATTGTAATTGCAGCTCATCTTCCGATTAATTTTAATTAGGGTTTCGCACCTCATATCAGTCCATGCACCCCTCATAACTGAAAATACACACCACCGTGTAAGCATTGCTGACTGGTGTACTAAGCACAAATGAAACCAGCCTTCTCATGTTTGGGAATTCAGTACACTTTTAATCAGAGCTTCAGCTTTACCTAATGCTTTTGACTAATGACGTCCGAAAAAAGTAATCTCGTCCTCCTCGCTCGAAGGAATTTGCGGGGTATCACTCACCCGTTGCCAGCCAGATCTGAAAGACAGAGCACTGTGCTTTACCATCGGCGTTTGCTACCTACATTTGGCTTTCGTTTGTAGCCTCCCCGGCCCCGACATCTTCTTCTCGTAGCAGATTTTGTTCTTTTCCCTCCGATGCGTGTCAGCTGTGCCGGCAACTGCTGGGGAGGGAACGTACCGCCCCTCAATGATCTGCCCCCTAGCTTGAGGGGGGTGCGGCTTCTGCCGCATCTGCCATCCTGACGCCCCGGGGTTGCCACAATACAATGTAAGCTTCAATTCACAGTCACAAGACTGATAAGACTGTTGATGCACTACAGTGTGATACACTTGTGTAAGCTCAGCAGCAACAACTTGGTTATTAAAGGTTTCATTCGGCTTGCTGAAAAAGCTTGAGACAAGGGTACTCTGTTTATGAGTTTGGCAGTTTTGCCCATGTTGCTTGAGCAAAGAAAAGGAGTAATATCCGGAGAAGAGGGGT
>JAOVYW010007687.1:0-10656 GCA_025775045.1 Hiodon tergisus
AGAGAGAGAGAGAGAGAGAGAGAGAGAGAGAGAGAGAGAGAAAAGTTTTTTTTTTTTAAATTTTAATTTAAATTCAAAGTTTTTTTTTCACCAAGTATAAATAAAAACGGTGACGGTTAGGCTGCCGGTTTCTCTGTTCTATAGTCTATTTTCTATAGTCTAGTGTAAGAATGAGTAAAAACTCATTTCTTCGGGAAATTGAGTATCCCCGTTCATATCTTTCCAAAACCTATACTTTATCGTTATCAAATTGCGAATATATTAATATTTATGCATGATCTAACGCCTCCCACGACTTTGGGTTAGTAGAACGAGTGACTCCTAAAAACTGATTACGTTATCTATGCATTGAAGGAATTGGTGTTCTCGATCTGTAAAAACATAAAACATTTCACCTGGACGTGTCAGTGGGGAATAAAAAGCAGACTAAAATTAATTTGTATACGCAATTCCATTCCGCCCTGCTTTTTAGGTTTGTAAATTAAACATAGCGAGTTAAGAATGCATTCTGGGAAAAGTGTTCAGTGGTTTTTCATCAGCTTTGGTAAAAACTAATGAAGCAGAAGTTTAATTAATACGGGGACTGGGAGGCGTGCCGATCATTTTATGGTTCACTCCACGCAAGTATATTCTCGCCTTTAGGTGGAAAAACAGTAATGCGAAATTAATAGTCACTGTGTAATTTAGAAAGGGGCTGCAATTTACCCCGCGACAAACGCATTTTATTTCGCGAGTTTACAGGACTACCCTGCGTAAATATAACTGCTTTCACCACGTGTAAACGGAAGTCTGTACGGCGAAGCACACACGGACTTCTCTTCACCTTAATTGGTACGTCAAACACTTCAGTGTCATTAACTCCAGAAACTTACCAGAGTGTGATTTATTAAATGTATTCAAAAAGTTCCAGCAATATTGTCAGCACAAACTGTTATATTTCTTCTAACATCTTTACGATTTTAGTTCCGCAATAGCTCAACGTTGTTCTTACACTCTGCTGTGCTAACACTTCGTCAAGACTCATTCTGAATGTAGCATGAACAATCGATGCAATTTTGAGTTCTTTTTTGCCAGGAACGCTTTTAATCAGCGACATATTCGTTGGTGAATGCAGTACTAGTATTGATTAGTGTATAATCAATACATTTTTGATACGAGGCACAATTTACAACGAGACAAATTCGTTTTAGCGCGAAGATGGCACTCGGACAGCTTTGGGAGAATTTCGAGCGGAATAGACACTATAGCTAAATTTGTTTAATGGAAGGCTAGGTGTTGGTGATTATTTAGGTATTGATATCTCCTTTCTTCAAGAAAAGCAAAGGGAAGCCGAATTTCACAGCTGTGGGAAGTAACTAAGGAAAATGGTAACGGGTGTTGTGCCGAAATCGGTCCCCCTGCCGTGGATTGGCATGTTCACGTGCCTGCACGCGAGCCACATGCCAATTTCGGCACAACACAGGCACATGACATTTTAGCTCTGTTAGTTCACTCTTTCTACCCTAAACATAAAGATATGGCACTTTGAAGTGTTATAAATATTAGTTTACTTGCAGAAACCAAGGGGGGACCAATTTCTCGGCTGTAATGTGTTGTAGCTGTAAAACGGGTTTCCACTAGAAAAAGTGTCTTCTGGTTCACTTTAAAAGTTCCTCACACTGTCCTCTCTCCACACCCCAGTGGACATAATAAAACTGCATTGTCTGCGATGTTGCTCTTTCAGTAAGAAGCCAAGGGGACATGGCTGGATACAGAGGGGTGCAGAGTTGGGCTACGCCCCCCCCCCCAGCTCCTTCTGACTTCAGCCAAATATGTTACATGTTTATATTATATACCATCATGATACCCCCCCAGAAATTTTCACTGCACCCCCAGCCAAAGCAGGCTGCATCTGGCCTGCAAAGGGAAGCGTGTTTTCGCCGTTTGTTCCAGCTCTTCAAGTGTTCTTTTGGAATATTCTCACATATGAGTGAGTGTTGCTTATCAGCTCCTGCTAATTGGCCGTTTCTAAAAACGTTTCCTATTTTGAATAAAGGTCTGTAAGAGGTGGTATGGTATTCCTTAATCAATTCTGGAAATATTTAAAATCTAGATTTTAAGCTTTAGGTGAGAACAATCCTGTGCCTAGCTGTTCGGAGCTGTGTGAACCTCCCCACCACACAGTAATCACAGGGAGGAGCACAGAAACAGGGATGATTACAGCCGTGCACGTAATGAAGTATTAGCACCTGGATTGTGAGGCTTGCCCTTTTCCACCCGTGTCTCCACCAACGTACCCTCATTTTTCATCTGGGGAGAGGACACGGTGTGCTTCACATGAGTACACATGACTTTGCAGCTGTACAGCAGGGAGGGGCTGAAGCTTCATCACGCTTCAATACATTTTTAATGGCAGCTGGCTTATACTTCAAGACCAGGAGGGTGAAGAAAGAGAGATTGATTGATTGCTTTGGTGGTACAAATAGTGAGAATGTTCTGGTCTATCCACTTGAAGGACCCAGGCTTGTCCTTTGATGACAGCAAGAGAAAATTTCTACATGCCACAGTCTTCACGAGGTGTTGCTTCAGTGTGCCACAGTCTTCACGAGGTGTTGCTACAGTCATCATGTGGTCTAGATTCAGTATCCCACAGTCATTACGGGGTAAAGCTCCAGTGTGCCACAGTCATCATGGGGTGAAGCTTCAGTGTGCCGCAGTCAATACAGGGTGTAGCTTCAGTGTGCCACAGGCAATACAGGGTGTAGCTTTAGTGTGCCACAGTCATCATGGAGTGTAGCCTCAGTGTGGGAATTTAATTTATTAAAGATGACTCTGTTTTGTCTCCATTCAGCCATGGCCTTTCAAACATGAACATTTTAAAAGGTAGAAATGTCAAAACTGGATGCTGTAAACATGTGAAACAGAGCTGTGGGTTACTTATATGGAGAAAAATAGTTTGTCTTGTTTCACTGTGTGGAGAATACATTTGGACTGTGGAATGTAATAGTTACTGCTTTGAATTAGGCCCCATTGTGGAACAAATAAATGATTTTGACACTAGCCACCTGTGACAACTTCCTAGAAATGTTGGATTAGTCAAATATACTCACAGGAAACTCCATTCAAACATTTTCCTCCAGAAACTTCACTTCTTTTTTCCTAGCTCAGAGAAGAAAGGTTATGTAAATTTACTGTTGTGCATGCAAAGTTTGTGAGCAGCTCATTAACCCTCAGTAATTAAAATAATTGTCCTTTGTAAACTGTTCGGTCTAAACGCTGTGACTGCTGGGAATATTCAAATTGATTTTCCCTCAGGGTCTGGTCGGCTTTCCTGAGATATTGCAAAGCCCAGAGATGAGGTTTCTTTGCTTCCTTTTTAATACGTCGCGAAGTGATGCATCCCGCTGCTCGGGAATCCAGCACGATGTACAGAAATCTCGTCTTGAAAAAGGGGTTTCTGATTTGCAGATTCCAGTCACTTCCTCTTCAATCTGAGTCGTGTGGAGACTTGAGCCAACTGCAGGCTTTAATGCATTGGTTTTGAGAAATCGGCAGACCCATAAGAGGGCAGCTAGTCCCCCCGTCTCTGCCTACCCCCAGACTGGGCACACCCCGTCGTGCTACAGCAGGTTATCACCCTGCGGGGCATTCCTTGCAGTCATTACGATTTGCAACCGTGAGGGTTGCCGGAGCTCTGTGTGGGAGAGGTCGGCACCCTGACAACACAATTTCTGTTCCGGTCTCTGAACGATTCTGACAGATGAATAAGATTTATGCTGTGTTTCATATCCCCACAGGATGCTTTGCATTTTTCCTCTCACTTTTACATTTTAGGCACTTAGCAGATGCTCTTTTCCAGAGTGACGTACAAAAGTACTGTAGTTTAGGGGCTAAAGTGCAATAAGAAACTGAGCTACCTTGCCCTAATGACAATTACTGTGAGAAGGTATAAAGACTACTGATGCAAAGAAGATATCATGAAATCTATAAACATGCAGAACTTAAGCATAAACATGGAAAATAAGTCTACACAACAAGCGCAGCCTAATATAAGAATCAATAATACAACATGAGCATCCATTTAGAAAATAGTTCCGGGGGGGTTTAAGGTATGGAAGAGGTATGTTTCACCCAAACACTGAATTATACTAACACAGGCTCTCCTCCCTGACACTCGCACAGCTTCCACTCTGGTTTCCCTCAAAGCAAAGGACCACAGAGATTTTTCTCCTCGGTTATTGCACACAGATGCAAACGGGGGGCCACTAGGGAGGGAACCAGGATTAATGCTTTTCTCTGGAAGCTGTCGGCTCAGCGAGTTTCTTGGGCAGTCCGAAGGCCATGCATTTCACGTCGATAAGCCACCTGTGAAACACTGGAAGTGCTGACGCGGCCCGGGATGTCGACCGTCAGCGGTGGGCTGAAGAGACCGAGTACCATACGGGTGTGGAGCAGCCTCTCTGAACACACATGATGTGCTAATTCAGTGCCTTTCCATGAATTTGCTGCACACGTTGTCAACTAACGAAATTCAGCTAGTAACCTTGTATATAAATTTACAATTGACAGTACCGGCTAATTTACAGTACTTGACAGTGCAGGTTATCGCTGAAACTATTTATCAATAATTCATATTCATGCAGTCCTGTTTTTGTTAGTCTTGGATTTTAGAATTAAAGGTTTTTTTATTTATTTATTTTTTCCATTTGTGAATGATAATCTGTTGCAGTTTTAGTTACATGCACGCCCTTGTTTTGGCTTTCTGCTTTAGTGTTCGATGTTGGTGTCATCGGTGAGTAAAGAGAGGCTGTCTCAGGAAGTCGCTCCCTCTGTCTGCTCCGAGTCAGAGAGGGAGAATCCCTGTGTCAACACCAAATGGGGAGCGTGAGGGATGATTTGTTCTGGGGTCCGTGTATCTCATTATTGGAGTGATAAATTAACATTTCCAAGAGAACCAAAAGGCCAGTCTCCAGGAAAGTGTAAACCTTTTAACAGGGTGTCCATATCGTAAATGTCCAGAAATTGACACCTAACCTGTAGCTCGCCTATGTATATATTGGATAAGGTTAAAACGATAACTTATGGTGATAAGCTGGTTTGTTTCTGCTGCTAGTGTTTTGCACGAGGTGAAAATGTGAGCATAATTACCAGGAAGGCCCAGGTAAGCTCCTGGTAGACTGCTTTGGTAGAAAACTCTTCCTACCCCCCGGTGTGCCTATACTGCAGGGCATTCTACTTCTCTAGGACGGACGGTCGGCAGGTCCAAGGACAATTTTGCATCTACAAATTTCAACATTATGGACTAGCTGACCTCTAGTTTATCTCAGTCTAGAATGTTAGCTGTGTTTCTTTTGTGTCTCTGTTGTCATTCCGAACCACTGATTTATAATTGGTTCTTTCCCCATGTGAACACAAGTACCATTGGCAAAATGTCACGACATTTAAAGTGAACTTGGAATACCTATTTAAATAATTGTCACCAGTAAGGGTTTAGAGTTGATTAGTAAGAACTTGAAAACCTGTAAGAGCGTGGGACTCCAGGAACAGGACTGCCCTCCCCTGTTCTGAATATTCCTTTCACAAAGCAGAGCTTGATGGTCTTAAATGGGGGGGAAATCAGCTGTTTTGTTACCGGTTTTAATCTCCGAACAGTGCATGTTGACAGCAAATGTTGCTAGCAATTTGTTTTATAGAATTTTGTGTATAAAATTAGCAATCGGTTTAAGGCCACGGAAGATCTTAACACCAATTTACTTAATTACAGTTAATCTTTTGATCATCCTCTTACAAATGATAGTTGTGAGTGAATCGTTAAGTTTATGTTTGCACATAACCTAAAAGGAAAATTATTATTAAAAATTGTTATAACCTTCTGTGGATCGCCCCAAAAGCCTAAGCAATGTTTGGAGGTAATGTAAGGCCCAGGGGTCAGAACTCTTCAAGGGGAAAGTGTGTGGAAAAATTTACATAGATTTTAAAACTTTGGTGGGAAGGTAAGGAATGTTAAAACTGAATGTGACAATGAAAAGCTGTGGTGTGCACTTGTGGCACCGAAGATTAATCATACCGCAAGCACTGTTGTCTTTAATCTGCTCCTCCGGTGTAAACATTTTTACAATATGGGCTTTACATCAAGGCCTTAGGTCAAGAAAAGATGTGTTTTCATGAATGATGAATGATGCCCAGGCTCTGGCTTCAGTCTGAGTGCCATTTCTTTCACCTTTCGTGCTGAGTTTTATCACACCCACAGATAACCTTTGTGCCTTTTAGATAGATGTCACTTGAATAACTTGCAGGTTTTTTTTCTTTAACACATGACTTATTAAATTAAATTCAACGATAGTTGGTGCAATTAAAGGACGCTATCTTAAAAGAACAATATAATAAATGAAGTCATTTGACGAAGAAATGAAGATAAACATCAAGGCTGACACAAAAATTAGAGTCCTCCATCAAATGTGAGACACTGCTCATCGGAGACAGATCGACAGGAGCTTCTTGGTTCTTTACAGAAGATAAGCTGCTATTGGCGCTGCTCTGCCCTCCGATTTTATCTATGCTCTTTGCATCCTGACTAACGGTATAACATTTTTTTTTTAAATTGTGTTTCATACTTTAATGTCTATGTGACTATCCCTCTTATCTGCCCTCGGTATCGCTTCTCGCTAGCTCCCTAGTATTTCTAGTGAAGAACGCCTTTAAACCAAATAAGCGGAAAATTCACAGTGCCTCTAGGGGTTCGGGAACTGCCTCTTCGCGAGCGGTTTGTGGCTTTTTGGAAGACGTTTAAAGGCGTCTTTGTTTATAGAATACCGTGACCACGGCTAAGCAATACAGGACATCAGGTGATGGACATAATTGCCGCACCCAGGAGACGTTTATTCGCAATTACTTCGTGGCTGTGAGCAGAGGGTTGCCTCTTTTTGACATGTTTCGGTAAATATTAAGCCGGCGTAACAGCTGGAACCCAATCTGACCAACAGTAATGCGAGATCAAAACTATGTTTTGTAGTACCACAGTGGTGGTATTTTGTAGGGTTTACATGTAGGTTTGCGTTAAAATAAATCTACCATTGCGGGTTTATAAACCAAACAAGATTATTTTAGAACTTTAGTAATCATACAGTTCTATAGGATATTTGAATATGGACCGTGCGAATTGAGTTTGAAATTATCTTATCTGCAGAGTGACAGCGATAGTATCTGCTCATTGTAGTGGAATGCTATATTCCAAATGGCTGATTAGAAAGCCTGTGGTTGAGGGTGGATTGATGTATGTACGTCTTTTTCTTTTCCTCGAAACCTCATTCAATAAGCAAAGCAAAATATATTTTTAATTAAATAATGGATTTTTTGGTGTCTTTTCACACTTAGTGAAGAAGTGAATATGCTTGGCTTCTGTAGTCAAGGTGACACATGTTGCTTTGAAAACCATGTTTATGTTGACATTCCAATTCCTTGCCTGTTCCATTAGGGGTCTGACCCACACACACAACCTACCAGAGTGCTTGTGTCCTTTTGGGTAAATTGTCATAGCACCACTTCATGTACTCCTTTCTCTCCACCCCTTTCTTTCCTACCCTCCCTTTCAGAATCCCTGGGTCACGGGCCCCTGCGCCTGTGCTTCTGCAGTGACCTTGGTGGGCTTGCCTGCTCAATGTCCCGCACCGCTTGGGGAAGCACTTGGACGGACTCGCATATTGCTCTGATTCAAAGGCAAAATGCGGTAGGCCACCCATTAATCACTGACATGGCAGGAACAGGTTCTGCTACCGCTGTAAAAATGTTTAAAAGCTAAATATTGTGTACGGAAGTCATAATTAAATTTCCTAGAAATGTTGGATTAGTCAAATATACTTTTTGGTTTTGTTTTAGTCTCTTTCGGTAAGCAACGCAAACGAGAGATGTGGAGACCCAAAAGCGTTTCTCTCGACTCCTCCTTCCTTCCCAGGTATATAGTGCCGCTTGGAGAGACATTCCTCTGCTTGAGTTGTCACTGAACCTATTCTACGCGTCTCAGGGTCTGCAGTGACCTGCAGGGAAATGAATCCTCCCAATGTGTGGTGACAGGGTTCCTGGTGAGGGGTGATTCCAAATTGGGTTAAAATAAGGAAATGTTTGGCAATTCCAGATTTGGGGGAAAACGCTGTAACGGATCATTACTAGCCCGTTGAATTCAATGGCAAGTGTCCATCTCAGATGGCAAAAACAAAATTGGGCGTCCTCATTAAGCGCATTCCGTATTTAAATTGTGGAGCGTCTGGTTTGGCTGGGTGAGTGGGGATGAGAGTGAGAGATCATCGTTATTTAAGTGGAGCAGGCCAGAGCCCAGTGGGGTTGTGAATTCCACCAGCATCTGACCTCCCCGGCATGACCCGGAGGTGAGTTTCCAATCAGATCCCAAATGGCATAGACCCAGGATTAAATTGGATTTAAAAAAACCTCACCTCTGAAACCCTCAGAAAGAAACTGCAGTGTCCCATGGGTCTGTATAATGGACTACAGCGATCTGTTTCACTGTCTTGGGTGGCAATGCCGCCGGTTTCCATAATCATTTTAGCTTGTGCACTCCCACAGTAATGAACAGTGGCATGAACAAGATGTTTTCTTTAGGAGAGTTGGTGGACTGATATTGTATTTAATTAACTTTAAGGGCAGGGGAAAGCTTGTTAAAGAAAATCAGAAAAAAATCAGAGTAAATCAGATCATCACTAAGGGGAATAAGAATTGTATTTATTTTCCAAAATCATAATTCATCCTGTTCCTCTGAGTAAGGTCTTGTATTGTACATAAGTCACTGGGGATTAGTAAATACTTGTACCAGATGAGGATTCTGAGGTAAATATGCTCTGTGTGGCAAAGTTTTATTTTTAAATATCTTATCCCCTTTCCCCCTAAAGGATTAATGCAAAATGTAATCCCATCGCTTGTAGCCTAAAGCTTTGCTGTGTAAAGTAATTTAAGATAACAGGTTTTTCGGTAACAAGAGCGTATATGTTGGCTCTGTCATCAAAATAAATAGTGGGGAAATTCCTCTTCAGTGCCTCATGGCTGCTGTGTTTGTGCTCTCTCTCCCCGGACACTGAAACAGGAAAGGGGGTTTTCTGTGCATTTTACCGTTGTTAGACTTGTTGTGGTTTTATACATTTTTATTTAACATCTAGTCAACGTTAGTTCTTTTTGTAGTAGTAGCACTGCATTTAATTAATTTATTTTACTATTTGAATAAACTAAACTTTATTTATTGTTAAGGCCTTTTCTAGTTGTTTGTGACCTAGTGGATATTATTTTACATTTTTTTGCCTTAGTGGTTTTAAGAATTTCAGAACTACTGGGCACTGGAAATATTTAATCTAAAACATAGCATGTGTCTTGGTAGGGTGTCTACGCGCTAATCACAATTTGTAAGTTGTTTTACGCCATATGCAACTATTGTATTTTATCTTGGTTTGAAGCTATCTTTTTTTTTTTCTCTTGATGACCGTGTTGGGTTTCAGTACAAAGGAATACTGATTTGGTATTTGGCTAAAGTAACTAGAGAAGAATGTCAGAAATGTGCAGAGAAACTGTAAAAACATTCATTAATACATCTTTAAAATAAAATAAAAATTCAAACACCCAACTGGCTCCTTTTTTTAAATGTCACAAGGCTGAAGGACTTAATTACCATGCTCTGTAGCTGTAAGACAAGCTTTGTTTATTACAGGTTACCATCTGCGGTCCTTCGTCTCTCAAAGAGCTATTGCTGTCACAATCCTTGAAATGTTGCTGGAAAAAAAGTAGCAGATCTTTTTACTTCTGAGATTTCTGAATTTCCCCTAGGAAAATAATATTGACGGCCCTTTAAATATTATCATATATGCTTAGCAATATCGGTTTTGGTTTGTCCTGGCGGAGGGGGGCGTAACCAACCAAGGAAAAGTCATGCACACCACAGTCTTCCTTCTCTAGTGTTGGCTCAGCTTGTACATTAATATACTGGCAAAACAAATTATTCAACCACGACAGTTATGTCAGTAGCAAAAATTAAGTTTGGCTTCGCTAGACGTAGCCAACTTCGGTTCTGACTTGAGGTCTGCCAAACGCCAGCGCGTGATCACGAAGATACCGTGGGCAAAGCTGCTACGCCTGTATGGTGTTTGCAGCCGCTAGATGGCGATACAATAATGACAATATATTACCCGTCCACCAACGCAAAGCTACGTTACACCGACGAAGTACTTAATGCTTGCTAAATTCCTCTGTTAAACTATTGATCGCAATAATCAAACGTGTTTATCAATCAAAATATATTTATGGAACAAAACTAAACTGAGACGTGTTAACCGTATTCTAGCTGGTCATGTTTTTTTTTTTTACATTTACCATAATACGTGGTACAAACTATTACGGAACCAGTTCAATTACCAAAATATACAATTTCAACTTATTCCCCCGTTCTACTGACTCCATTACAGTTATGGTCATGATTGCCGATATTATTTGATAAAGAAGAAGTAGGAGTGATAGACGTCTTAATTAAAGAGTAATTGTCATATCCTGTGTTTTCATCCGCCCTGCACTAACATTTCCCTTAATCAGTCACCGGTGTTAGTAATTGTTTATCAATCATCTGCCCAGCACTCCCCTATATATACTAGTCTTGTTTCACCGCTCGTTGCTGGATTGTCTTGTCCT
>JAOVYW010007688.1:0-10655 GCA_025775045.1 Hiodon tergisus
TGAACCCTTGAGTTAATGACCTCAAAAAAGCTAATTGGAGTCAGGTTTTAGCACACCTGGAGTCTCGTTAAGAAAATTAGTTTGGGGTTGCGGACTACAGCTACTTTGACTGATAAAAACCCCTCAAACTTTTGGAGTCTGTTCTGCACAAATGGCACATGGTTATGTGAGCAATGCCTCACCAAAAAGAGCTTTCAGAGGATCGACGATCAAGAATTGTTGGTTTGCATAAAGCTGGCAAAGGTTACAAAGTGATTTCAAAGACTTTAGAAATTCACCAGTCTACAGTTAAGCAAACACTCTACAAATAGAGACACTTGAGACTGTTGCTACTCTACCAAGAAATCATTTGAACTGGCTAACATCTCTGTTCATGAGTCTACAATACGTAAAACATTGAACAAGCAGGGTATCTGCGGCAGGACACCACAAAGGAAGCCACTGCTTATTAGGGTTTAGCTAATATAACGGTAAATATATAATATTACGTTTAAACTATTTTGTAAGCAAAGATGTACGGACAAAAATGTAATATAGTACCAACTTACCATAGTAACGTTATTATCTGCCACAGGAGGGCACTGTTATAAAACAGTAAAATAAATGACTGTCTACCATTTTTCACCAATTTATGATTTTCCCAATTCCCATTATTTTTAACGTAAATGTATTTTTAAGGAAATGCATGACTGCTCAAGTTTTGGTAATTAATGGAAGTTTTAAAGTGTTTAATGTATTCTTCAATAGTTTAAAAGGTTTTATCTCGTTATAGTGCTGCTTTATTTGAACATTTTCGTTCCTAGCCCTGCATTACATACAGTGGGCCGGCCCCATTATATTGCGAGTTGACCCAAGACGGACAAATTGAATGCTCATTAAAGGTAATGATTACTGAGCATAAAACACATATCTCAGAGCAGTCAGCAGGCTGACAAGGTTCTTCAATCACGTGTGTAATAATCATAGTACTGAAATTTGCTTACAATGTAGGTCAAATTCAGGAGATAAACACATTTCACTAATTAATTATTTCAAGGCACTTTTCCATAAGATGACGATTTTTCCCAAGTAACCGGATTTTGTAATGTTAGTAAAAAACAAAAATAAAGATGCAGACACAAGTCGAGCAGGACATTTATTTTCACACTTGGATCAATCGGATCGACATATTTTCCGTTCAGAACATAACATCGTTTTAAAATGATCGGATCATTGACCGTTAGATAGTTTCGTCATTAATTCCCCGGAAATGATTTTGGGAATAAGCGTCGGCGAAAATAAATATGATGTAAATAACGCAATAAGCAATTGGCAACTTATTTCCAGGACTAGTTTCTATCCACCAGACAAAAAAGGCATTCACAAACGCACTAGAGACTGTAATAATATATTTTTGAAATGGATAGAAAACGCATGTTTATATTGTTCAATGTAACTTGACTTATAACACGGCGCTGATTCTGGTCCACCAATTGATAATTGAAGTTTTTACAATTTTAAAAGTAGACACGAACGCCATTCACAGTAACAGGTTTTAAATAAAAACGAACACTAATAAGTAGATTAAAATATAATACTGAAACCTACATACTTACAGAACTGAAGTATGTATGTATACAGTAATGCAAACGCATTTTCAATACGGGGAATGTTTAATGGAATAAGAAAGGGAATCTTTTGAGAAATAATAAATATTTTGAATTATCACAGTAATTTGCAATTGAACTCAATTCCAAATCAATAAATTAAAACAACTTTGTCAAATTCATGGGCTCATTCAGAAATGTCTATATAGTCTATAGAAAATATTTTTCATGGGATGTAATTTTGTTCATTCTATAGAGAGCAAATGTCAAATTTAATCAAAACAAACAACACTGTCCATTTAAATTTATGGCAGCAGATATAGTCATATAAAATTTTGTAGCAACGCTGAAAAGCTGTAAAATGTTTGCAGCCATTTATGGTGTCTCAAAATAATTACAAATATAAAAACAAGATATTTTTTGATAAGTAACAGTAACACGCTAATTAAAAGAATTGTATTTAAAAAAAACATTTGTAAAAATGTAGCATTAAAAAAGTTATCAAGAGACTTAAAGTAAGGAAACCCCTTGATCCAGCATGGAGTGTGAAGATGGCTGTAGGTTTCCTGTCCTTGGGGCCTACAGTGAGGTCTCATGGGAAAAATGTGGGCAGTCCAGGCTGAGTCCATTGGTCTTTAGGTCTGGGGGGCACTGGGTAGGGACCTTGGGGGAGACATATTACATTTCTGAAAGCCGGCCACCCTCTCACTGTGCAGAGAACAATGGCTAAAAGTTTATATGTCTAGACCTGTCTCACAGGTTTGCCTAAGGCCTAATTTACCACGCCCTACGAAAGAGCAGCCAATGGCTGGACATATTCTAAAGCGAGAGCCTGTGGTTTACAATAGAGAAAGATTAATCTATTGGCATTCCAGTAAAATGAATTTCTGATGATGGCCTCATCAAGAAAAACAGTTTTAATTTCTTTTCGACAAAAAACACAGTCGATCAGAGCTGGCGACATCATTAACATGGATTCCGGTGGCTAAAATACACGGAAGTATGTTCAGCAATAAGTTTGTCTACAGTAAACATCAGAAGAACTTTTTTTTGCCACTGAAAAGTCCTATTCTTAAACAGCTCGTTTTTGCAGTGGCACGGTAAGATCAATAGTATTCCATTCCATTCCATTATTAGTTGCTTAGCAGACGCTTCTATCCGAAGTAATATTTACACAGCTTGATATTTACCGAAGAAATTCAGGAAACAACTTGCTCTATGATACAATAGCTTTAGTTTCCAGCCTTTTCAGAAACAAGCCTACCCCCTCAAGCACAACACCACCAGCTGCCCAGATGAAATGTCATTAGTTTTTAACGTTGGTTTAACACATTAAACAGAGGGAGAAAACTGTACAGTGTTTCCTCTCACCCTCTGTGCTGAAACCAATTTACTTTAGAAGCCCCTCGTGTCAAGGCATAACACTTTTGTCAAGTGCCAATAGGGGGCATAGTGGTCAATGTCCTGTAAATAGGCATTTAGTTCAGATACTTTAGATAAAGGTGCCCGCTTTGCAAGTATATCATTATAATATATATATAGTCCTATAGCAGATGAAGAGATGATTCAACCATTTATTAAACATCATGAGTGAGAGTGAGAATGCGTTTACAGCAAAATCATGACTTACTGCTTGTAGAGGTTTGTTGCCAAATCCACTGTTGATGTTATGTCTTTTGAGTTCCGACTTTATCAAGGCTGCACACAGAGAAACATTTAGCAGTATTAAGGGAAAGAGTGAAACAAGTTCTTTATGTACCGCTGAAACATTAACAGAAATTAAAATAACAAATGACCCACACTATAAAATCGTTTTGAAAAAATGTGAAAGCGAAAGACTAAAATAAGGACTTCTACTTGTAACCTGTAGCCTCCCAGCGGAATGGCTGGATTGGCACACCTTAGAAGGTTTCCCACAGGACATGGAGCAGCCCTGGTGGAGAGGAAACGGTACCTGTGAGAATGATGCCAACGAAGATCCACGCACACAGGAAAATGTTCCCTGCCCGGGGGCTGAAGTCAGTGGTGAGCTTCCCTTGGATCAAAGTGAAAATGATCCCGAAAAGCTGGAGGAACACAGAGCGGTGACAAGCGTGAGAGAGGTACTCCAGCAGGAGTATGTTCTGAAGCGGTGAAAACCGCATTTAGTCCAGCCAAACGGGGACAAATGTACAAATAGACAACTTTCTGAAATCCCACTTTGCCTTTCATTTAACTTCTTTACCAGCAGGTAACTGGCAGTTGGAGGAAGGGAAACGTGTGCTTTGTGTCTCTCTGATCAAGTTAGGTCCTCAACGATGCGACAATGAGGTATCGGGCTCTACCACAGACACGACCCAGTTTCTGGATGCAGGTGACTGATCTTCACGGCCCATAGAAACGGGTCTGCTTGGTTCCCGTTTCGCTGTAGTCACCTGGGCAAACGCGTTGAGGAGGCCAGACGACGTCCCCTCTGACTCCGGGTATGTGATTTCCACCCCAAACTCAAACCCCAGTGGCAGGTAGCCAGTCATGAAAAACCTTAACAGAAAAAACAAAACAACCCAATAAGCCATGGATCTTGTTATGCCCTTTAATGCCACCTGCAGTTCGACCCAAATGCCATGACAGGATCCTTTATCGAGCCACTTTTATTTATGACCTGTTACTGTGCAGAGACAAGGACAGAAAACAATGGAGTGGAAAATAAAGAGCCAATGTTTGGTTTGACTTGTGTGCGAGGCGAGGCCATTGACCTTCACATGCACTCTTTAACACTTTGCATATGCTTACTCTTTCCAATGTAATGCTGGTTCACACACACAGCGGCCAATCAAAATCGACACGCTCTCAATACTGTACCTGTGTCTGTTTTTCGGATCAATCTAATTTTATTCTATCCTTGAATCTCTCACATGATTCTTTTCAAATGAACTTTCTTTAGTAGTTGGCAGGAAAATGAAACGACTACTATATCCCAAAAACTATGCGTTAAAACATTTGTATACCCACAAGTACATGACACTGAGATTTAACTCTGTTTTAAAGCTGAAACAAAGGTAATACAGCAACAGTGCCTGCCTCACCCCAGAACACCAGCTGTGACAAAAACCAGGGAAAGAATGTCCAGATCCAAGGTAAAGGTGAACACCAGCATACTGATGAATGACAGGATGTAGACAATCAGAGTAGTCATTCTGTGGGGAAAAAACAAAACCCGTAACACATATAAGAACAACATATAATCATAGGCAAGGATGCATACCCAACCCCTGTCCTTCACTCTGGGCCCTGGAGAAACACACGTATGCACTTTTTAAAGCTTTATTTATAATCGCCAAAAGCCTCAGTACTTTGAGAAAAGGCTGCGTTAGTAAAATCTGTGAAATTGTGTCCCTCATTCAAGTGCTCTGGTTTAATGACAAAAGCTGCACACACAACTTCTCCAAGCACAGTAGTGAAGAACACTTCTCTGCACTAGAATAAAGCCGGTGAATAAATATAAATTGTCACACAACAATCTCAGGTATTGCGTCATGCAATAAGCCCAGATTTTTTGCTCGTCTCTTTAGTATCATTCATGCAATATACTTGGCTCACTCTCTCCTGTCATCAGTTCAGTTTCCTTTGCAGCCATGTCAGACACTGAGGGGATGGATAGGGGTGGGGGCAGGTCCTGCAGTGTGTTAGAAGCATGGCGTCGTTAGCGGTTACGTGAGTGCACTTTGATACCTACTTGTAGGTTTTAGTGTGATCCAGCCACAGCCCACAGATTACGGAGCCCACCATTCCCGCCACTACCAAGGTTAAGCCAATTCTGCCGGCGTTCAGCTCCTCGCCCTGAGGTGGAGTGCTCCGGTTAGTGTTAGCATGCCACCCTCCAGACACTCGCCCACAAACTCCCAGGACCCAGGAGCCCACATGCACAGCCCGGACCAGGTTAGTTTGTACAGCCAAAAAGCCTGCCATCCGACGTGAAACCAGGTGGCCTCCGTCACAGCACACACCCTTTTAAAACATACAGTACCGTGAAAAAGCATGTCCCCCCTGGCTAACTGAATATTATAAGATCTTCAGCCAAAACTATATTAGATAAGTGACCCAGAGTGAACAAATAACACAAAATATCAAAACTAATTTCATTTATTTATTAAAGAAAGTTGTGCAACACCAACATTGAGGACATTTCCTGTCCTCAAAACTAAATAAATATATAAAAACACAAATAATTGTTGAGCAGTTGAGTCCCACTGAAAATGCTTTTGAAATAGGGGGCGTTATCAAAGTGTGTCTCATAGTAAGTGTTATGAAAAAGCCATTTCAACAATTATTTATGCATTTATTTCACAAACGATTTTTTTATTGGAACATGTACTTCAACTTGATTGTTTATTTATTCATTCATTCATTCATTTTTGACAGGAAAAATCCTGAATACACTCAATGCCCCTGTAAGGAAAAATCCCTCCTTAGACTCAAGCAAACAGCTTCCTGTAATTATTGACTAGTCCTTCACAGCACCGTGGTGCCGTTCTGATGTAGACTTGCGTTTTTGTCTGCCTGCAAGACCTAGCTGTGCTTCAGGTTCCGCTCGTAAGTGGACGCCTTGACGTTCTGCTTTAGTATTCTCTGATAGACAGCCTAAATCCATGGCTCCTTCAGTGACGGAGTGTTGTCCAGGTCCTGATACAGCAAAGCATCCCCAGACCACCGCCCACATGCTTCACCGCTGGTATGAGATTCTTACTGTTTAATGCAGTGTTTGGTTTTCACCAGGAATAACAGGGCCCATGATAATCACATTTTTGACTCATCTGTCCAAAGAAACATTGTTCCATAAGTTTCTTTTAAATCGTATCACTATGTGCCTCTAGAAGCTCTTTATTAACAACTTCACTCGGATGGATGGTTAGGGACAAAGTTAGTCAGATGTTTAGGGCTAGGCCAAATCAAGCCTGATTGTTAAGATTGCACGTTTGATTACCTTGCACACCAAACAAATGAAAGCAGCACCAAAATTGTATGCATTCTCCTATCCTGCAACTTACAAAAAGATCTGACAAAATTCAACATGAAAAACTCAGCATTTGCCTTTTCTCAGTTTAGGTTTTAAGACTTCATCGATTCACCAGGCTACACCAGGTCCGCATGCACATGCGCTGTTCAAGGATTAGGAGAGTTAGCCGGTAAAAGCCTTCATACCCCTCTGAGCTAAAGGCATCTGGCACTTTGTTATAACAAACAGGCGGACACTAGAGGGCAAACCAGGTTGTTCAGTCTGCCGAGACTCAAACATTGCGAGACGGGTAGACAGGATTTTCTGAGATGCTTCACAGCTTTTAACTCCCAACACATTAACCTTAAAATTAAATATATAATTTTTAAAAAGATCCACATACCTGATAGTGTGTCATAATCATCTGATTGAGAAGAGTTGACACTGAATAGAAAGAGCCTGTCATGATACCTGAGAGGCAGAAAGCAAATTAAAGGTTTTTTTTATTTTGTCAGTGGTCCAACAAATCACATGTCCCACATTAGATAACTGTCAGGCTAACTCCCTCAAAAGTTATGATCTTTTCCCAGACCATATATAAAGCAAACGTGCTGATGCCATTCCAATTAAAAAACTAATTAATAAATAATAATAATAAAAGATTAACAGGGACCCCAGTTCACAGCTTATACTTCTACAAAGATTTTATTTGTACCACTGTATGCTTTACTGAATTTACTCAGGTAAAGTACCTTTCTCAAAAATACAACCCCTGGACCGCTCCTGAGATTTGAACCTACAACCTTCTGGTCCAATATTTCTTCCCCAACGCTGCCAAAAATGAAAAAGCTCAAAATGTTCTACACATTCAAACACAATAAAAACACAAAAGATAGTCAAGTTTGGTCCCAGCCTCCTCACCATAACTGACAAGGAGCAGGAGAAAGGGCTTGTTCTTGAAGAGGTTAATTATTGACTGCTTGTAGGAGTAATCTTCCGGGGGGGCATTTGGAAGTACAGCCTGGGCCTTGCTTGGTGGCTGAGGGGGTCTGTCTTTAATAACTATGGAGAAGGAGAATTCAACAGTGAAGGGTTTTTTTTTTTCCGTCTCAACGGTTGACGCGATCACCAGGCGTTTTGTACTCGTTGTACTATGTACTTGTTTAACCAGGACACACCACACCTATTTAAATCCTCGGCCACACGCCCTTCCAAGGATTACCTTCTACCTCTTGTCATGCGTTTTAATCTCTCCCTGCACTGCAGAGCAGTTACATTTTATTCTTCTTCCTATTATTTTGTAACAGAATGCGCTTGTGAAAACAAACTTCAACTAATTACTTAGACCTGGGTGGGTGCTTTGACTTAATTCGATTGCACGGAACACACACTTCAAGTGTGACCAAACATTTTCTTGTTTATTTTGTTATAGACAATTACGTTCTTTAAACTCACCCACAGCCGCTAAAACAAACAGCAATGTCGAAACTACAGCAGTTCCATAGAACATAATACGAATATTGTAGCCCGTCAGCTCTTTGTCATCTGGGGTGTTGGGAACTAAGACTGGAGGCAGCAAAAAGCCGATTGCTGTGCCCAGCTGCGAAAAGAACACAGGAATAGCATTAAACCGAATACAAATTATGGTGGATACCAATACTGACGTATGTAATGTAAGTGATATAATGCATCATATTGTAACAGACCATGAAATAAATTAGTAAAAAGGCAAACGACCGCTGACTGCTAATACTATATATACTCTCCAATATGTAGGTTATATTAACGTAAGGCATGGAGACAAAACTTGATTACAAAATTATAATAAAATAAATTAAGAGGATGTTTCCGACATAGCTCTTCTCCATCTGCGGCTATGCAATTAACTTGATACCCACTTAGGTGAGCGATACATAACAATGAATGTAAAGGTGTGCTTAACGGTAATTAATGTTGTTCTATAGAGATGGAAACGCATAGACAAACAGCTCAAGGTACAAAGAACACACCTGGTTGCCTAATACAGCAATGGCACAGGCAGTTGACACTTCCTTTGGTCCGAACCACACCGACGCGATTCGAGAAGGCAGTCCGAGGATGAAAACCTGGGCGATGGAGCAAACGGTCTGCGCAGCCATCGTCACCCAAAAAAGGTCCGGTCTTACACTCACACATTTAAACCACGCCCCGATACAGTTCAAGCCGGCTCCCAAAAGTGCCGTAATCTTCAGACCTTTTTTGTCTAACAACCAAGTTGCTGGAAATATCAGTGGTATATATGTGATCATATAGACAACCGATAGCCAGTCAACCTTGTTAGTTGACACATTGTAGTAAGCGGTAAAAACATTGGTGATAATGCTATATTGGATCCACTGGAAGGCGTTGACAAGAGAATAAAGGCAAAAAACTGTTAAAACGGCAAATCGTCTCAAATAAAGCTCGGTTTGAAGCGGTTTTTGTCCGCCAGGTAGCATAGCCTGTTTCTCATCCGGAGGGATCTCCCGTTCAGAAGCCCGTGAATCCAAACCAATCACGGGAGTCGCTCCGTTTGATAAATCAGAATACTGACTCACGGATGGGAATACATTCTGCTCCAAAGTCTTGCATGAGATGCCAGTTTCTTCGGTTGTGTTACCACGCTGCAGATGCTCTTGTAAAAGCTCCGCAGCCACCATGATGCTGCTACGTAACTAAAGATGGCTACGTCATGTGCGTAAAAGATAACTATTGAAAACCACAGTAGCAGCTAAACAACAACTATAATATAAGAGAATTCTCAAATTAGATCGATTTGACTTTTGTTTCCTGTCTCTGAGAGCAGTAGAAGTCGCTTTTGTTCAATCGCACGATCAGATTGGGCTAATACAGAGCAGCCTTCCGATGTTTGCAGCATCCAATCAAAATACAGAAGAGGAGGTGTGTCATTTTCCTCTGACTCTGCTGATCACATGCAAATGATAACCCGGTTTAAATGAAGAGTAGTTATGGAATTCTTAAATGTGTGATAATCACAATATATAGCATTGAGGTAATATTATATTTGACTGTGAAAATTATATTGTTGTCTTTTATTATTGATTTATGTATACAATGGATTAATAAAATTAGATGTTGGTCGCATATGGATTTTTTTTTTCATGCGTAGTGTGATTAATAAACACAACACATCATCTTCATTAACCATGATTAACTATACACATTTGAACCGCGCCACACGATTTGCTGGGATGTGGGTAAAAGCCGGAACGAGTGGGAACGGTACTTTATAAGTGGACTTTATAATGGATAATTCAATTGCTTTAAAAAAAAATACCGCATATGTTGCACACAAGTGAGGAAAATATTTTACCAATCAGGACCGATTAATAACGCGCTGTCATTAACACGTTCCGGCCCAGAAACCTTTTTTTATAACTAAAAAGCTCCCGGAACCCTGGGTTCCGAAGGTGCAAAGAAGACGAAAATTATATACACAATGCAACTAGGTGAGGACATCATAACACTATTGAGAAAACCGACCCTTAACTGCCCATTCCGTGCATAAAACCGAGGAAAGAATGGTGGAGATGAGACAGGAACACCAATATCACGTTATAATCTATAATTTAATAATTATGTATTTGTATAGCGCTGCGTATAACTTAAACCCGGCATTAAGCAGCATACACATGCATGAGCCCGAAATGAAGGAGGCTAGGAAGTTAGAAATTCGTATGTCAGTAACTTTTGACCATGAACTAGATGGATGTTATGTTGTGCCCCAACGCGTTTGATAACTGAAACAAAGTCATAGAAGTTAATAAAAATCAAATTATTATGTCTACAGTAGCCCATTTACCGAAGGCAGATTAATGGTTAGCAGCGCATATGTCTCATTCGTTATCTGTCCCTAATCCTTAATCTTAGTTTAACCCAGTATCCCCATACTAGTATTCGCAAGGGTGATAATGTGCTCCAATTATGCATTCGGTGATTGGAGATTCATATCTACATCACACAGACACACGCGCGCGCGCATACATATATATAGTAATATGAACACATGCATGCGTGTGTGTAATTATCTACATATATATAAACATTGCGCTTCT
>JAOVYW010007690.1:0-10655 GCA_025775045.1 Hiodon tergisus
GCGACAACATGTTACAGTTTATCACACACAAACAATGTCTGGGGCTGGGGCGACAACATGTTACAGTTTATCACACAAACAATGTCTGGGGCTGGGGTGACAACATGTTACAGTTTATCACACACAAACAATGTCCAGGGCTGGGGCGACAACATGTTACAGTTTATCACACACAAACAATGTCCGGGGCTGGGGTGACAACATGTTACAGTTTATCACACACAAACAATGTCCGGGGCTGGGGCGACAACATGTTACAGTTTATCACACACAAACAATGTCCGGGGCTGGGGAGACAACACACCCACTATATAACACACTCACTACATAAAACACCGACTACATAACACACTCACAACATAACACACTCACTACATAAAACACCCACTACATAACACACTCACAACATAACACACCCACTACATAACACACTCACTACATAACACACCCACTACATAACACACTCACAACATAACACACCCACTACATAACACACTCACTACACAACACACTCACAACATAACACACTCACTACACAACACACTCACAACATAACACACTCACTACATAACACACCCACTACACAACACACTCACAACATAACACACTCACTACATAAAACACCCACTACATAAAACACCCACTACATAACACACTCACTACATAACACACCCACTACATAACACACTCACAACATAACACACCCACTACATAACACACTCACAACATAACACACTCACTACATAACACACCCACTACATAACACACTCACAACATAACACACCCACTACATAACACACCCACTACATAACACACTCACAACATAACACACCCACTACATAACACACTCACAACATAACACACTCACTACATAACACACTCACAACATAACACACCCACTACATAACACACTCACTACACAACACACTCACTACACAACACACTCACAACATAACACACTTACCTGGAGTGGGTTTATGGCCAAAGACGCCATTAAAGAAGGCTGGCATGCGGATGCTTCCCCCAACGTCCGACCCCACCCCAATAACTGACCCCCCACTGCCGAGGATACTACCCTCTCCTCCTGCAACACAGACAGAAAGGGAGATGGATGGAGGAGTGGAAAGGCCTGGGAGAGGAGGAAGAGAGCAAATATAACAGTGCTGATTACACTTATTTTAACCCGTGTCCCTGTACAACACTGCCCCCTACAGCCTTTCATTTGCCTCTTTCTGTGTTAGAGGTGCTCCTGATCCACAAGGTTCTAAACTGATATTTAAAAACTCAGAAATTTTTTCAGCAAATATTGCCAAATGACTAAATAATTTTGCAGGCTTGGACTTTCTGAAGTGCATTCTCGGTGACACTCTGAATTCTCGGTGACACTCTGAATTCTCGGTGACACTGAATTCTCGGTGACACTGTATTCTCGGTGACACTCTGAATTCTTGGTGACACTCTGAATCGTCTGTGACACCAGCGTCGCCTTTCAGCTGCCAGAAGCCGTCAAGAGGGACTTAGCTCTTTTCCAATCAGCAATGAAGCCTGCAGAAGGCCCTCCCTCAGTGAGAGAGTCTGTGGGTTAGGGTTAGTCTGTGGGTTAGGGTTAGTCTGTGGGTTAGGGTTAGTCTGTGGGCTCAAAAGTGACTAGGATTGGAGGATACTAGTCGTGCTTCCTCACCCTCCCTGTGGGTGGAGGCAGGCTTGGAGGATACTAGTCGTGCTTCCTCACCCTCCCTGTGGGTGGAGGCAGGCTTGGAGGATACTAGTCGTGCTTCCTCACCCTCCCTGTGGGTGGAGGCAGGCTTGGAGGATACTAGTCGTGCTTCCCCTTATTCTATATTACTAGATACTAGACCCCTTATTCTATATTTTATGGTTGTGTTGCTGGGTAGGTAATGGGATTTAAGTTGGCGTGTTTTTACAGTATAGTTTTGGTGTGGTCGTAGTATTACTGTACCAGTGAAGTAGGGTTGTGTAATGTGGCTGGTTAAGTAATGTAATGTATTTTTTGGTGTGTATTTACAGTAGTATTTGTAGTGCCCCTGTTAGTAGCATTGCTGAAGCGCTGCTGTAGCGTTGTTAGTGATGTGCGTAACTGACCAGAGCTGCCACCAGGGATCCGCTCGGAGTCGTATGGGTTACAGGTAATGCCGTACAGGTGATTGTGGGATTCTAGCCACATGCAGAGCTCGCTGCAGTTGGTGACCCCCAGTGGAATGGCCCCAGCCCTCTTAAGGTGGGCCACGGGGGGGGCATCGCTCCCTGACACCACCCCCTTCCTCGATACGAGCCCTGTAGAGTTGGGCATGCCTGAGGAGAGGAAGAGAGGTGAGGACATGAGAGAGAGAGGGAGAGTGTGAGACAAATATCACTCCCACTACCGTACAGGGTGTGAGACAAATATCACTCCCGCTAACGTACAGAGTGTGAGACAAATATCTCCCGCTACCGTACAGAGTGAGACACATATCACTCCCACTACAGTACAGAGTGTGAGACAAATATCACTCCCCCTACCGTACAGTGTGAGACAAATATCACTCCCACTACCGTACAGAGTGTGAGACAAATATCACTCCCCCTACCGTACAGTGTGAGACAAATATCACTCCCCCTACCGTACAGTGTGAGACATATATCACTCCCACTACCGTACAGAGTGTGAGACAAATATCACTCCCACTACCGTACAGAGTGTGAGACAAATATCACTCCCACTACAGTACAGAGTGTGAGACAAATATCACTCCCACTACCGTAGAGTGTGAGACAAATATCACTCCCACTACCGTACAGAGTGTGAGACAAATATCACTCCCGCTACCGTACAGAGTATAAGACAAATATCACTCCCACTACCGTACAGAGTGTGAGACAAATATCACTCCCACAGATTCTACCATAAAAAAGACAAAGAAAGATCCACGTCCCAAACCGTGACATCTGCAGTTTTACGGCCTCAGTCTGTATTTCACCAGTACCTTAAACACAATCAGCACATTATTTTTCGTTTTCCTCCTGTAACCACTCCCAAAATACTGCAATGTTAAAACAAAAATTAAGAGCAGTAAAAAAACGAGCTAAAAGACAAAAAATGGTGCTAATCGGGAGCATGTGCTAAAACAGTGAAACACTCCCACTCACTCACCCCGCCCACTCACTCACCCCGCCCACTCACTCACTCCGCCCACTCACTCACTCCGCCCGCCCACTCACTCACCCCGCCCACTCACTCACTCCGCCCACTCACCCCGCCCACTCACTCACTCCGCCCACTCACTCACCCCGCCCACTCACTAACTCCGCCCACTCACTCCGCCCACTCACACACTCCGCCCACTCACTCACCCCGCCCACTCACTAACTCCGCCCACTCACCCCGCCCACTCACTCACTCCGCCCACTCACACACTCCGCCCACTCACTCACTCCGCCCACTCACTCACTCCGCCCACTCACTGAGGGGGGGTTTATACAAACTCTGTGCAGGGCTTTGCCCTCCACTGCAGACTGAGTGGCACTCCTCAGCTCACTTACTGAGGGGGGGTTTATACAAACTCTGTGCAGGGCTTTGCCCTCCACTGCAGACTGAGTGGCACTCCTCAGCTCTCTTACTGAGGGGGGGTTTATACAAACTCTGTGCAGGGCTTTGCCCTCCATGCTGGAGACAAGCCTCCCACTCAGTCCCTCTGCTTCCCTGAAATCAGGAGAGACTCGCAGACCCGGGAACGGGGGTGGGGTGACAGGGAGGGGGTGTCCCTGGAACAACTCCTCCAGTAGAAAAACCCCCTCCGGGAACAAAGCGGATCTGAGCTGGCACAAAAACCTCTCCACTCTACGGATGGAGTGCACTCCGTGCTCAACACCCAGCCTCTCCCAGCTCAATACCCAAACTCCGCGCTCAACACCCAGCCTCTCCGCGCTCAACACCCAGCCTCTCCGCGCTCAGCACCCAGCCTCTCCGCGCTCAACACCCAGCCTCTACCAGCTCAACACCCAGCCTCTCCGCGCTCAACACCCAGCCTCTCCGCGCTCAACACCCAGCCTCTCCGCGTTCAGCACCCAGCCTCTCCGCGCTCAACACCCAGCCTCTCCCAGCTCAACACTCAGCCTCTCCCAGCTCAACACCCAGCCTCTCCGCGCTCAGCACCCAGCCTCTCCGCGCTCAGCACCCAGCCTCTCCGTGCTCAGCACCCAGCCTCTCCACGCTCAACACCCAGCCTCTCCGCGTTCAGCACCCAGCCTCTCCCAGCTCAACACCCAGCCTCTCCGTGCTCAACACCCAGCCTCTCCACGCTCAACACCCAGCCTCTCCGCGCTCAGCACCCAGCCTCTCCGTGCTCAACACCCAGCCTCTCCACGCTCAACACCCAGCCTCTCCGCGCTCAACACCCAGCCTCTCCGCGCTCAGCACCCATAATCGTACTCCAGCCCTCATGCACGCCCTCCGACTCCAAAGACTCCTCAATGACACTACTAGCAGCGACACTCTGCGGCATCCGTACCGTCAGCCTTGCTCGCCCCTACCCCCGTTCACAGACAGTGGCAAAGGACAAATAGCTTTCAGAAAGCAGACAAACACAGAACGAGAGATAGATAGAGCGGAAAGGCTCAGTAAAAGACAAAGAGAGATCTGCATTCCATACCTTGAAGAGCAAAGGCTTCTTTAACAGTGAAAGGAACCCCCAGCAGGGGGAGCCTGTCTTCCAAGACTTCCTCTCCTCCCTTCTCCTCATCGATGAGCTTGTCCACTTGGGCTGCTTCCTGAAGGGCGGCCGAAAACCTGCTCAGACACATGGAGGAGAGGGGGGTGGGTGTGAGAAACCCATATAATATTTATAAATCCATATAATCCATATATCCATATAATTTCTGACAAATTAAATGGCTAGTTAGCCTACGTAGCTTACAGGAGAAGTGTGACTGTTCAACAGGTTACAGTTCATTTCAGTGCTACATCCCATCACCACTGCTACAAGCAGAGCACAAACATAATACTCTCTCTTCAGGAACTCACCTATCCTTGACCAGAGCGTTGATCTTGGGGTTCACCACCTGGATTCTATCGATGTATGCCTGAACCACCTCCACGCTCGTCACCTGGAGGAACAATCCATCAACCACTTCACCCACTGACTGATTGTTGCCAGGGATCCCACCCATTCATTGGCCTTGGGCAGAGACTCCACCCATTCATTGGCCTAGTGGTGGAGATCCCACCCATTCATTGGCCTTGGGCAGAGACTCCACCCATTCATTGGCCTAGTGGTGGAGACTCCACCCATTCATTGGCCTAGTGGTGGAGACTCCACCCATTCATTGGCCTAGTGGTGGAGATCCCACCCATTCATTGGCCTAGTGTTGGAGATCCCACCCATTCATTGGCCTAGTGGTGGAGATCCCACCCATTCATTGGCTTTGGGCAGAGACTCCACCCGTTCATTGGCCTTGGGCAGAGACTCCACCCATTCATTGGCCTAGTGGTGGAGATCCCACCCATTCATTGGCCTAATGGTGGAGATCCCACCCATTCATTGGCCTAGTGTTGGAGATCCCACCCATTCATTGGCCTAGTGGTGGAGATCCCACCCATTCATTGGCTTTGGGCAGAGACTCCACCCGTTCATTAGCCTTGTATAGGAATAATACTACACAACTTGCCTTGTAGTGGAGATTCCACCCATTCACTGGCCATGTGTGTATCAGTCAGCAACACATACCTGAATGCGTTTGGGTGGAGAAGTTGCATGTTAATGATTGTACTACAGAAAAGAGGAGCTTGCGAGTTAATGAGTGAACACAAGAACACTGTACGCAACTCCTGTGTGTTAATGAGTGAACACAAGAACACTGTACGCAAGTCCTGTGTGTTAATGAGTGAACAGAAGGACACTGTATGCAACTCCTGTGTATTAATGAGTGAACACAAGAACACTGTAAGTGACTCCTGTATGTTAATGAGTGTATTCGAGAATGCTGTACGCGACTCCTGTGTATTAATGAGTGAACACAAGAATGCTATACGCGACTCCTGTGTGTTAATGAGTGAACACAAGAACAGAGAAGTCTGCAGTTGAAAACATGACAGAGAACCCTGTGTAATAAAACATGAAATGTTTAGGATTATGATTCTGGATTAAGTGTGAGTGTGTCACAGTAAATGCTGAAGGGAAAAATAATAATAATCTAAATACCATGCATTTGAACATGTCTGTAAATGATTTACTGACATCTATAAATGGTTTAACAATATCTGGGAAGAGACAGTAAAGTATTTGTAGATATCGCGAATGATTAAAAGATATTTTGAAATGATTATTTCGATTACCATAGTTGCACGATACGAAGGGGAGGGACTTTCGTGCGGAACCACCTTAAGGGTTAAGGGTCATTTGGTCCTTTGAAAACTGGCTATGTGACACCCGAAAGTTCTTATGTACTGTATTGCTGAATAATTTAATCACATGGAGCGAACTCTGAGCCCGTGATAAGCGTTCTTACTAGCCAATCAGGAAAAACCTTGGGAAACTGCGCAAACCACCGAGCCGAAGTTAATTTTTATTCTAAGACATACAATAACATAAATATTAGACATTCAATAGGGCGCAAAAACACCAATCACTTGTTAAATGACATTGTTGTAAATACACCAGAAACTACAACCCCCAGTATTCTACGTAGGTTGTCAACTTGCCATCATTTCCTGAAAAGAAAGTACAACACAAAATGCGTCGCAATGCCGGTCTAAAAACAGACTAAGTAGTTGAGACATACAGTTCGATATTTTGTTCAGTACAATGTGCCGAAACGAACCCAAGTAGAAAAACTAGAAACAGACCTCTTTTCTGCGAATCTTTTGTGCTAGCTGCACCCCCGACAATAGCAAAAGTGGGTTGTCTATTGGTGGGAGTCTAGAGGACTCTGCAGATCGCCGAGATGCGAAGAGCTGAAACAGAACAAACAGCACTCCCATGGTTGCACGTAGGACCCCGGCAATAAATCGTTCGAATCGGGTTAACGCCATGTCAAACCGACTAATGGTTCACAATACAGACACAAAAACTGTAATAGCCGTGAAACGCTTCCCAGCATGCACTGGGTTACATCACACAGTCTAGATGACCGGGGTTACTGTTCTGCGACTATGAAACTCCCGCGATGTTCTGTCTAATGCAACTGTAATCATTGTCATTAGTCATTAAATAGCTCGCATGCATCTGCTTATTAGTGTACACAAATCCCACCCATATTGGATGTTGCTCCATGAGTAGTTTTTATATTATTGTATTAGTTTCTGCTTGGACTCGTTTTCACGTTACGTGCAGATAATTACTTTATATAGTATGATACAAGTTACTATTAGATATTTATACTTGCTTATAATTATAATTGTTTATTGTCGTATACCTTATATCTAAACGGAAAACGTCTTCATTGGATCACACTAATGAGTGGTTTTAGTATTTGTCATAGATACAGGAGGTTAACAAAATAATGGAATATTTATTAACTAATAAGGTGTTGGCTGTCCTTTGCCTTCAGAACGGCATCAACCCGTCCTGGAATACTGAGTCCTTTTAATTCAGCAGTTTCGTATCATTGTAAGACTATTAATAGTCGTGCTGCCCTCATAGTGGACCATGTCAACAAACAGACATATCATGTCAAAAACACCTTCAGTTCTGTTCTCATGTCTTTTCTTCCTTCGGTTAATAGCTTTTGACTTTGTAAGCAGACACACGCACACACACACACACACAAACATCCTCTTTTTATGGTGAACATCTGTTGAGGAGCCAGCTTCCTTCCCACATGATTATATTTAACATTTAAACACACTGATCAGTAAAACAAAGAGTTATAATATATCAAAAAAGCAGTTAAAAATGTTTCCCTTACACCAGTACATATGTATATATAAAATTATACAGTGGTAGCCAGCTGACATTAAGCAGATAAAGCTTTATGAAATAATAATTTTTTATTTTTAATGAACGAGATGCAACATTTTCGGGAATGCCCCCACGCGTCACAATGTTTCCAGCGTACCCCCATGGCTGTTGCCGGAATACATTTCTGTCGCTTTTCTGTTCTGTTCCCAAATAATGTTTTTTTTAACCTAATTTCAGGAATGCACGACATAAAAACCCAGCCAAAGGTTTTCTATTAATCAAATGCGTCCAAAGACAAAACAAAGGAATTTGTGGTTATTTTATCTAATCAGACATCTGTTCATTATTTCATTTGTTCACACCACAGGAAATAATTTAACTGTTTCTGAAACATATTTAGCATAAGTACTAATAATATCACACAAAATAGTTAATATTTTCATCTAATCTACATAAGTGGAGAAAAAGATACTTTATATAGCCTCCTGAGTTACAGGAGTACACACAAATCCTAGAGAAAAGTTTACCTTATGCCTTAATTTTTTTTCTTTTGTCCCTTGTTACCCTGATTTAGTACCTCCCATCCATAAATACTCCATAAAGGATTAATGTCTAATATTTAACATTATTTTTGGAAAGTCTATGACTGTCATTCTGATGCTCATATTCCTCTTAATTTTGAAACAAAGACAGGTTTGCTTGGTATACAGAAAAGGAGGGATTAATTAACCTTAATTACTTAAAAGTGCAGGTGAACTAAAAACTAGGGAAAAGCAGAGCTAATACTCAGGGATACTGCGTCCTCTGGTGAGAAACTGGGGAACTGTTCTGTGAAGGGTTTTCTATGTGATCTGTTGTCCATTTCTGAAAGCTCTCCTTGGAGACCTTCATCCGTGATTCACTCTCTCTTTTTTTTTGTTGAATTTGTCCCTGGGCACGGCTCCGAGGGTAATCAGTTTGAAGTTGGAAAAAGCATCATCTTGGCTGATGGCATCTGACAGAAGGTTTCTGAATTGTTGAGACTCTGAATTAAGTAATTTCTTTTGCCCCAATGTAGGCACATACACAGTCAAATGTTTGGTTTATTGTGGATTAAACTTAATGCATTCTTTTGACTAGTTTACTACCCGGTTTCACTTTGATTGCCAGCTAAATCCTGTTGAACACTGGCCGATGATGCATGCATTGTGCCAGGGACAGGACAGCAGGTTCACAAGAGTGGCCTGCACAAACCTGCAAAAAGCATGCATTATTCCAGGGACAGGACGGCAGGTTCACAAGAGTGCCTGCACAAACCTGCACAAAGCATGCATTGTTCCAGGGACAGGACAGCAGGTTCACAAGAGTGGCCTGCACAAACCTGCAAAAAGCATGCATTATTCCAGGGACAGGACGGCAGGTTCACAAGAGTGCCTGCACAAACCTGCACAAAGCATGTATTGTTCCAGGGACAGGATGGCAGGTACACATGAGTGCAGACCTGCACAAACCTGCACAAAGCATGCATTGTTCCAGGGACAGGATGGCAGGTACACATGAGTGCAGACCTGCACAAACCTGCACAAAGCATGCATTGTTCCAGGGACAGGATGGCAGGTACACATGAGTGCAGACCTGCACAGAGCATCTTTAGGATGAGATGAATGAAATAACCGCTGTCCAATCTGCTGCAACTGCATGATGCCAAAATGTTTTGCGAGTTTACTCCGTTTTGTCTGTGAGTTTACTCTGTTTTACTCTGGTGCTTTAGTTGCTTTAATAGTTGACAGCTCATGCACACACAGGGCTGTTTTTGTTGAAATGAAAGCATAGTTTTGAACCTCTGCCTTGCCTTACTGGACGTTGGTGTCCTGGGAACCCGCCTTTTGGTGGCCTGACCAGAAGGGTACGGCTTCGCTGCTCCAGTCAACCCACCGGGACCCCATCAAGGTTCGAGAATAAGCCCCCACCACCGTTCTGCTGGCTGGAGGATTAGCCCCCACCACCCTGCCGCTCCCACTCTGCCCAGTAACGTGCCCTCCCTGCCGCTCCCACTCTGCCCAGTAACGTGCCCTCCCTGCCGCTCCCACTCTGCCCAGTAACGTGCCCTTCCTGCCGCTCCCACTGTGCCCAGTAACGTGCCCTTCCTGCCGCTCCCACTCTGCCCAGTAACGTGCCCTTCCTGCCGCTCCCACTGTGCCCAGTAACGTGCCCTCCCTGCCGCTCCCACTGTGCCCAGTAACGTGCCCTCCCTGCCGCTCCCACTCTGCCCACTGTGCCCTCCCTGCCGCTCCCACTGTGCCCAGTAACGTGCCCTCCCTGCCGCTCCCACTCTGCCCACTGTGCCCTCCCTGCCGCTCCCACTGTGCCCAGTAACGTGCCCTCCCTGCCGCTCTCACTCTGTGTACACCCTGTGAATAAAACTGAAGGCATGTGTGAGGTGTAATGTATCCTGGCTGTGTGATATTGCATAAATGTGTCATTACCATGAGGTGGAAGTTCAGAGTAACTGATACAGAAGTGTAAGGCTAAACATCCAGACTCACCTTACCACAAGGGCCAACCCCCCCCGACACAGAGTAACTGACACAGAAGCGTAAGGCTAAACATCCAGACTCACCTTACCACAAGGGCCAACCCCCCCCCGACACAGAGTAACTGACACAGAAGCATAAGGCTAAACATCCAGACTCACCTTACCAATAGGGCCAGGGCCAACCCCCCCGACACAGAGTAACTGACACAGAAGCGTAAGGATAAACATCCAGACTCACCTTACCA
>JAOVYW010007691.1:0-10654 GCA_025775045.1 Hiodon tergisus
TTGTAAGCGCATGTGCGAAATAAAGAGCATTGATTCCTGTTAAACGGTGTCGGTCTCGTGCTTGAATCCGCGCAGAGGAGTAGCACTCCGAAAAACGCTACAATAGTTAAATTGGTTTTACGGTGCTTAACGGACATATTGGTATTTTAAAAACAGTTATTGAAAACGAACGAACGAATCGCTGCAACCTTGAATTGGATAAGCGTTTCTGGAAAATGAATGAATTACGTGTTTGAATCCCAATGGCACAATGGCTGCAACCATTTCGTTTATTCCGATGACTGTAATTGGAGAGTCTGCTTCTCCAACTGATTGAAGGTTAAATGCCAGCATACTTCAATTGCTATTTTTGCCATCAGATATGTATTTTAAAACGAGGCATCTTTGCTGCTCTAGCGCTGATGTGAACCAGTATACAGTGAAACCTTATAATCGACTATCACTATTGATGATTTCTGCCTGAGTAAAATTTTTTTACCGGCTTCTCGATGAAATACTTTGCTGTATAAGTAGTCAGCTCCCCTCCTAAATACACACACTAAGCCTTCAGTTTAGTTACGATGTGGTACAATGTGCCTTTTTAAACGTTATATATGAAGCATTTAAAACTGGCAGAGGTAAACTTCTTCAACAGACAGAAAACATCGATCTATCTGGAAAAGTGGGGGATGAAAACATCTATGGAGTGGGCAGGAAAATAGCACAGTAGAGAATAATACTGAATATGATACTACACATTGTAAAACAGAATGCAAAGAAACGTGACATGACAAAATTTTAACACCGTATCATGTGTGGTTCTAGTAATGTACAAAAATCTACAAAAATGCTACAAAAAGAAAAAAATACCTGGCCTTGTTCCCATTTGGCTATTGCAGTTTAATAGTTAGCTGTATAAAGGGAGTCTGGGAGGCAAAAAACAAAGCTGGTCAACGTTGACCAAACAACTGGTTGATATCGCTGGACCCAATAACTACGAGGTTAGCTACTTCTTCTTTTCCATGTCAATGTTAGGATGGTTCACGATTTATAATCTCAGCACTAAACTAACTTTTGTACTTAGTTGGATCAACTTTTGTGTTTAGGAGTCGCAACTTTAAATAAGCCGGGTGCTTAAAGTGTAGCAGATGGATCTTCTGGATCAGGCTAGAATCTCAGTAAGGTTTTGGGCCACCACGAGCTGCAAGAACAGCTTCAGTGCGCCTTGGCCTAGATTCTACAAGTCTTTGGAACTCTACTGGAGTGATAAAACACCATTCTTCCAAAACAAATTCCCTCATTTGGTGGTGTGATGGTGGTGGTGGAGAGTGCTGTTCAAACTCTCTCACTGGTTCAATTGGGTTGAGATCTGGTGCCATTCGAATCATTTTCACACTCATCAAACCGTTCAGAGTGTGCTTGTGCCCTGTGGATGGGGGCATTTTCATCCTGAAAGTGAACACACCCATCAGGATAGAAATGTTTTACCATGGGATAAAGGTGATCACTCAGAATAACTTTTTAATGATTTGCAGTGACCCTTCCCTCCAAGTGGACCAAAACCATGCCAGGAAAATGCCCCCCACAGAATAACAGAGCCTCCACCCCCTCAATGTAGGTTTTTCATTTTCATTTAATTGGTCACCCTGATATGTCACATAACTGTAATAAGTTGTACATAAGTAGGAGAGCACTAGGTTCTGGAGCAGAAGCTGGGCGAAGTATCTCTGAGACAAGGGCTGATTCTCGTGATGTGAGCCAGATCAGAAATATGGGGTTGGGGTTGTCCTTCATCACGGAGGAGGTCTGGAAGAAAAACAGGCATCTGTGTTGTTGTTATAACCAGAACTTCACATTATCCAGTACAGTTACACATTAGTTAAAAAATGCTTAAGAAGACCTCTTGAAAACATAGAGCATCATGTTATTCATCTATAAGATAATACATTGCGATCTCTAGCAACAAAGCATTAGCTGTTTGCATAACCTAGATTTTGACATCTGTCTTGTTCTCTTTGAAAATACACCAGAGGAGAAGAGAGAAGGTACACAATCTTAACAGCGTGAAGTTAATATTTCTTGTATTGATCTCTTAGTGTTTGGAAGTAGAGCTCTGCACCATATTGTGCAATGAGTCATGCACAGAATTGTTTGCCAAGCACATCTCTTTATGAAGTGGAATGTTATATAATATAGAGATCTGGTTACAGAGTCTGACTTGGTACCAAGCATTTGGTAAACATCTGTCAGTTTGCACTGGAACTGTACTATTTTCCATTGTGCTTCTGGTGTTTCGTCTCATGGGCATGATTGTAGAGACAATTACAGTGAGATATTCCAAATGAAATCTAAGCCACTCTCCCTTTCCCTTGAGGAATAGACCAATTTATGTGCTTGTGCTCAGTAAAATATATAGTTTTTGGTTTTCAAATGCTTAATTTTCAATCAGTAATTAATATTAGTTCAAAATAAAACAGTTTAACATTGAGGGGGGGAAAGGATGAGTAAATAGGAACCAAGTTTCGAACATTCGAAAAAACAGGAGATAGCAAAGCTTCCTCTTGACCTCTTAGAGGAGAAATGGTCCATCTACAGTTAGGTTTGAAAAATATTTTTATTAGTGGTTGAGATGCTTCCTTTTTTCCCCTTTACTGACTAACATTTGCAACTCACCGCAGTTTATCTTTTCTGGTTTGTTAGCTTGTTTAATTTTGAATTGTTTTGCTGTATTTAAGATATAAACTGAAAAACCCAGAGACCCTTTTTATTTAAACTTCACAAGTGTAGCTTCATCTAAGTAGCAAGCATCATGAAATACAGATCCCGCAGGTGTGAATTTTATTGATCTCGCTTCACTTGAAATCCAGAATATTTCCACACATATTTATTTCTTGTCAGACTCTGCATCATTGATTGCATAGCTAAATAAACATTTAATTGGTGGCAGCTAGTTATTTACAGTTTGTAGATAATCCCAGAGTGATACACACTTTTGTGCCTATGTTACAGGATATGTAACACCATAAAAAATAAAAAAACTGGTAGAATTTTGTTCTGCAACGTTTGTTAGATTATTTCTGACTTTGAAACTAAAAATCCTCATACAGCTCATAACACAACTTTATTGATATTTTGATATACATTTTAAAAATGCATACATTCCATATTTTATATGTGTTTACTTTTGAGAGACTTATTTGAGATCACCCGAGCAAGGCAGTTTGGGTGACTCAGGCAGCGCCAGGAAAATGAAATTCCAGCATCCTTAAGAGGCTCAAAGAAAACAGTAGGAGTACTTTCCCTGACCACATTGAGTGGAAACCCTAGATGCACCGTGGGACGCAAGGCAGCTAAGCTTAAAACACAATGCTCGAGATGTGAATGACATTAGCACTTCGCTGCTCTAACAACCAAGACAGTGGAGATGAGGCACTTAGCCATGCACTTGGATGACCCTAAATACTGGTTCCGCACCCCAGGCTGCAATTAGTACTAATTCAGATTTTCACCTGTAAGCAATGGCATTCAGGGTTACCTTTAGTCTCTCCAAATGATCCCAAGCTATTGAAGAGAGGGGAATTAATGGTATATTAATTGGCCGTAATCATCTACTACCTCCTTTGGTGAGGTTATCGGACTTGTTATTGTGAAGGATTTGCTTTGCATACCGATTTTGAATCAGTGTTGCATGTGATGTTATTGCAGAGTAAAGCCATGATTTTAAAAACAGATGAGGCTACAATTCCCCAATTAAAAAATATATAGACACGAGTCAAATCTTCTGTAAATTTCAAATGTTGCCTAATGGGATCATTCACATTTTGTTTATTCAGGGTCAGCTGACGATCCCCTTTTCAAACCAACATGCCTACATGAATAATATAATTCTTATCAGATCAAAGAGTGGGTAGAGCTTGAGATGGATACTTAAGTAGAGGAACTTTATCAATGTTGCTGCAGAACGGAACCTGCTGTTGCTCTTACATTATAAATGAGTAAAGGCTACAGCGGGCTAGAGAAATGATGCAATCCCAATGATGTTATACAGGATCTGCAAGAGGGAGAAAGTAACTACAATAATGGCCTGGGTCCTTGCAACTCTATTAAGATGTAAAGGTGTTACTCAAAAATGAAGAAAGACAGAAAGATTGTCACTCCGGAAGCTCAGTGCCTGTGTAACATTGCTCCTGGCTCCCTGCAGTTTGGCTTGTAATTTAAACTTGAGTGATACACAACTTGTATAGAGATGATTATATTATTATTGTATACTAATCTGTATAATGAAAAAGATACATAAGATTTTTAACATATTCAACCAAAATTATTTTTTTTAATGCCAAAAAATAAGGAAACAATCAATGAAAACTTGGTTTACTCCAAAATCCATTCATCTTCTTCTTAGAGGCAGCTGAGGCATTTGCATCAGTCAGTTTGATCCTCCTGGAACTTAAAACAGATCAGGCCGCCCACTGCACCTCTTGGAGACATGATCTCCACCAGGATGCAGCTTCTGGTTAGCACGCAATGTGCGATTCAACCTTCACGGTCTGGGACTTTGATCCCTGGAAGGCTCTTATAGGACTTTACCGCCAGAGGAACTGTGCTGTTGGTAATGCATTCGCCGCACAACTGCGCCACCCTTACACTCCTCCTGGGATTCTGTGCTTTGTTCTTGCTTGAGTGACATGTCAAAGTATTCCACGCAGAACTGCAGTATGGAGATTACCTTTTTCATCTGGTACGTGCTGGAGTTATATGTCCTTTCATGTTCAGGAAATGCTCTGCTTTGGTAATCACTTTCTTACAATGCAAATAACTAAAAGAGACCAGCACTCTGATCTGTGCATGGATAGTTTTAAAGATATAAGATGTCCATCAAATGCAATTAAGCACTTTAATGCAATTTTTCCTTTTTTGCTGATGGACCTGTCATGTCTCCCATTAGAGAATAAATGGAACAAAATTCAAAGTGAAAAAGCTATATGAACACGTTTGATTTTTTTTTAAATCTGATTTTTGTCACCATTGTCACCAGAGCTTCTCATTCTTGCCATTATGCGGCCTTGGGACGCATTTTCTTTTGGGGAAAACACCCAGAAAGTTAAAAAAGTTAACATGAATCAATTATAATATCCACTGATAAAAATACGGAGAAAAAGAAGTACAGAAATCTGATTTTTGTTCCTCCTCATCACTAAATGTAATTAAATTTATTTTGACAAATGTATCAAAAATGAAATATTCCTGATATACACATTTTTATATGTTTTAATATGTGTAATTAGAGGTTGTCCATTTTCCTTATTCATCTTTCTATTAATTTTATGTATCATTTGCTTAGTCGACTAACACAGACGCAAATAGACAAAGAGCCAAATGTTAGCAAAGAATAAATGCATTTTCAGTGTTTACTATTATTTCTAAGATAAATCTTCAGATTCAGTGTTTCTCACACCTTATTAAGAGATGACCCTTGGCTCTGGTTTGAAAAAATTTGGGTTTACTAGCTTAAAGGCCCTTGAGCATGTCTGTAATGTTATACTTGTGCAGTTCTTAGGCATTATTTCACAACAGAATGATTACCATATGTGTGTCATGAGTGAGGTAGATACCTAACCTTAAGGTTCATAAACTTAAAGTTTAGCAAAAATACCCTTTTTCCCCTCTGGGGCTCAGTTAAATAATGCCTCAGTTTCTAGTTTTTGTATATCACATAATACAAATGTTATCTGCCTTTATATACCAAATTACGCTAGTATCTAAAATTGACTGTGTACTATTTTCAGTGCATGATTTTTTTCCCAGCAGGAAAAGGATGGATAAACACTTGCTGTGCTGTCACACCAATGACCTTACCTGCCAGTAAGAATTTGAATCAATAGACAGTGTCTGGCTGCCGTCTGGTGTTTCAGAGCAAAACTATACTTTTAATTAAAGGCGAGAACTGGACTCCCACTGTTTGTCTGCCTCTTTTAAACCCTTAGAGTTTCCCCCGACATGTATCACATCTGGTTATACTCACAATGCATTTGACATCAAGGTTTATTTCCAGTGGTTTGAAACTTTTGGATGGGCCCGCAAAGCTGCTGAAAACCTATTCTTTTTTCATCCTTTGATGAATCTTGCTAAAAACTGGTGGTATTAAAGAGAGTCATATTACACAGCCCCACCGTGAATATGGTATCCACTAACCCCATGGTGGCATGATATCCCTTGACTTGAATATTTGACACCAGACCAATGTAATAAATATTCCTCTTCTTGAGCTTAAACTTTGATATGGTGCCCCTGCCTACTTTCTATGAGGTCACTTGTCTTTGTTTTTCCCAAGATCATGAAAAAATATCTATGGTTTACACTAAATGCTTTAAATTTTTTAGACCAGTTTGATGTTATACTGCAAAAGAAAAACTTCCATCTACGTCAAAAGACCGTAGCACGCCTACGTGCTTGGTTCGTAAATAATTGGCAAATACACTCAGGCTTGCTGCAGCATCTCATCCTGATCCTGTTCCAGGGGAAAATCTGCCACCCTGGCGAAAGATGGGAGGTTAGTCAGGTCCCTTCCCCAGCCAGCAGGCGCCAAGCCCTCCACGTGAAGAGGGCCCCTCCCCCGGGTCGTCCTCTGGGTCCTCTGGTGGCGACCAGCCCTCACCCGCCTTATCCGTTTTCCCCGAGTCCTACCCGCAAGAACCTCCCTCAAAAGTGCATGAAAGCCCGCCCAATCATGACCGAGAACCAGCGGGTAGAGGCTGCTGGGACTAACCCCGGCCACCAGGCTATGCTTCTGGCCCCTCAAAACAAAAGACACCTGCGCCATTGGATAATAATGCACATCCCCGTGTACACAGCGAATCTCCACCTTCTTGCCCTTAACCAATGCCTCGGGCAGAACCAGACGCTGATGCACTTGGGAGCGATAACACCCTGAGTCCAGAGCGCCCAGACTGTATCCCCCTGTACACTCACCGGTACCAGATACTTGTCCGCCTGGTCGGGGAAGGAGCGGCCGGAAGAGGGAGTCGGGCCGGAGACGTTGACCTCCATAAGGGGGCACCCCCGTCTGAGGTGGCCCGGTTTTCCACATTTCCAGCACCCTTCCCCCGGCGTCGTGGCTGCAGGCTCCCCAACAGGGAGAATTGATTGGGATGAATATGGTAATATTTGTAGTGATATCCTACCATTTCGTTTTCTGTCATTGTCTTCAATAGCAGTTGAGAGATTTGGTCTACATTTCTAAAACACTGAAAAATCCATTATAACAAGAATATAATGTATTTGATATGTAATCAGAATTCAGAATAATTTTATAACTGTCGGAACTTTTTGTCTTTTAAAACAAAACAAATTGCATTTACATGTCTATTATTACTATATCGCCATTTGTTTATCAACGTTACCTTGACGCTGGCTAAATTATTACCCAAATTACTGCCTGCAGATTGGTGCAGTTTTTTATTTGTTATTTACATGTATATAATACTGGGTTTCCAGGGACTGAATAAAAAAAAAACTCTTATCTGATTTCGAACATTGTTATTGTGGTATTTTGAGACATCTCATTCAATTAAGGCTTGGTCCAGGCACTTATCTTAGTTGCAACCATTTACTTTCTCAATTAACAAACGCTTACAAGTTTTATCATGGAAAAGGGTGTACACACATGAAAAACAAACAAGAACTTCCTGGTCTACTAATCTACTGTGAGGAGATTTTGAGGCTGTTTTTTTTTTTGGGTAAGCTCCGAAGAGCAGCCAGTCATTTGTTGCAGTTCAGGCTTCAAGTGCTACGAAAACTCCTCCCCCTCTCCTTTTCATATACAGTACTGTGCAAAAGTCTTAGGCACATGTTAAAAAAAAAAAATCTGTAAAGTGAAGTTTCTTTAAAAAAATTATGAAATGAAAAGTTTCTAAATATAAAATAAAAACTATAAAGGGCAGTAAACAATAAAAAAAACCCCATGAAAACAACCAAATAATAAATTCTATATTTGGTGTGACCATCCTTTGCTTTCAATACTGCTTCAGTTCTCTTAGGTAAACTGTTGTACAGTTTTATAAGACAATCGGCAGGTAGATCTTGGAGAGCATCTTTCCAGTTCTTCTACAGACTTTGTTTTGCTTAGTTCTGTCTGTCCAGGTAATCCCAGACAGCCTCAATGATGTTGTGATCAGGGCTCTATGGAAACAAAACCATCTGTTACAGAACTCCTTGGTTTTCTTTCAGAAAAACAGTTTTTTTTTACTTGCACACTATTGCAGAAGACAAAACATAAATTTAAGACTAAATTTATGTTAAAAAAGCTAGGGTGCCTAAGACTTTTGCACAGTACTGTATATGAAACCTTTATATAGAACTGTGTATGGAAGATCACCAGGAAGAGTGATGATGAGAACAGGCCATTATGTTCAACTTGATGAGCACAATCTTCCCTTAGTGGTTAGTGATGGTGCATCACATTGCCAGGGTCCTGGGTTTGAATAACTGAGTAAACCTTGTACTGTGTCTCCTATGGCCTTACACTGAGATTGATATATTATGGAGTTGACGCCTAGGTAGAAGTTGATGTCTAGGTAGGATGTTGATATTTAGGTGTCACTAATTTGTGTTTAAGTGCTTGTGGTGTGACAACCTTACACTGAAATTACACCCCTGTTTTAAGTATATTACACTTTATATAGAACTATGCATCGAAGGTTTGGGAATTGAAAAGAATGTCACAGAAATGTGTTTTGTGTTTATTCAATAGGTTGATCTTGTAACCACACAAACCCATCTTGAAGTGACTGGTAGGGCTTCATGAAACAAACTCATTAGGGATCTTGTTTTCATATGATCCTGAAACTCCCCTTATTTGTGCCAACCTCCACTTCCTTACGCTAGTAAATGAATGCAGAGCTCTTAAGGGAGTTATGTAATGGCCTATACCCAAAAACCATTAAGCTCTACCATGAATGTTAAATTACCTCTTGATAACCTTTATTTGGGCCTCCTATTTCCTGGGAAAAGCGTAAGTCAAAAATTAAGTTGTCCATTGAAAATAAGGTAACAATATCAGCTGAGCAAGAATAATAACAAACAAAATACAAAGTTGCAATTTTAATGTTATTCCTTGGGTTACATTCCTTAAATTTATTCTAGGATGAAAGGACATTGTACATGCTCCAGTTGAAAATGAAATGTAATTACCAGGAAAGATTTTATTTGTCACTCAAGATCCACAGTGACACATACATTGAACGCAAGGTCTGGTAGGTTGAAATGATAACTCTATTCAGAGAGATGCTATTGACCGTGATGGGGAAATTGTATTCTGAGGGTAGTTTGTGGAGTTGTAGAGGTCTGAATAGCCTACCTAAGACAGAGGATTGATGGTGACAGCTGTGTATGCTCTCAGACATTGGTGGCTCGTTGTAGATTAGGCTGAGGTTGGCCTGTATATCCTTGATGCTGCAGTTTGAATTCTGATAAACTGGTAATCACCTTTGGGAATATCACAAATCAGGCCAGTTCGTATTGTCTAGAGAAAGAAGATTAGGTAATGCTTTGAGCATCTGGAAACGGTTTTAACCGGCTACTGAAGCTACCATATCTATTTTCCCCATTCCTACATAAACAATCTAGTGTTTTCAATACTTAGCTTGTTTTTATCACAATAGTTTTTTGTCAGCTCTCAGGGTGTACTGTACTGTTGCTTGGGGCCCGTCTGTACCTAACTGGGAGCAGTTAATGTGTGGGCAACTGCTTCATCCGATCCCCCGGGCTCCAGAACCACCAAGCTCGCAGATGGCTGGTGTGTTGAAGTTTTTTTAACTGGGCTTGTGTTTCAGGTTCTGCCAGAACAAGTGGTTGTCTGGAGTGTGGCTAGATTCTGTGGGCTGTCTGGGCGAAACCAAGGGAAGAGCTCGACCGAGGAAACTATCCGCCCTGTAATTTGAAAGAAATGTGGTTGCATTTTTCAGCACTCAATGTTTTATGTATTTCCACAAAATGTTTTTTGAATCTTCAGTTACACCGGCATTTTCACATGTCTTATGTAGATTCCCAATCTTTTCGTGGTCTTGATTCCAAGAGAGCGCACAGTGGCTCGGCGTTATTAGCTGAAGCACAACTAGACATTAGGTTAACAAACGCCATGGGCAGTCTTAGGCACTCTAGCCTTTTACACATAAATCTAGCTGTTGATGTTTATTTTTTGTCTTCTGCAAAAGGGAATTTCCAAACATTGTTTTTCCAAAAGAAGAACAAGGAGATTTGCAAAAAATGGTTTGGCCTGCACAGAGCCCTGATCTCAACATCATCAAGGCTGTCTGGGATTAGCTGGACAGACAGAAGCAAGCGAGACAGCCAAAGTCTTCAGAAGAACTGTGGAAAGTTCTTCAAGATAATACTTTTATTATGCCGATTGTCTTATTAAACTGCACAACAGTGTACCTAAGAGAATTGATGCAGTTTGAAAGGCAAAGGGTGATTTAATTTTTTTGGTTTTTAATGGTTACTGAGCTTTATAGTATTTATTTTATATTTAAAAACTTTTCATTTGATTATTTTTGAAAGCATCTTTACTTTAAATAATTTCTCTATATATATCAGTTCTCTATATACAGTGCCTTGCAAAAATATTCACCCCCCTTGGCATTTTTCGTGTTTTGTTGCCTTACAACCTGGAATTCAC